>PVKE010000332.1:0-157082 GCA_004027555.1 Craseonycteris thonglongyai
CAGATTTGCATTTTTAAAGGCTCTCTAGCTACCTGGCTGGACAGAAGTGGTTTTAGGACTGAACAGGCCCCCCTATGCCAGGACAGAGCTTCAGGAGGGCCGGGTGGGGTCCCATCACATACACCCTCAGGAGGGATGGCGGGGGTCCCATCCCCACACATACACCCTCTACTGCACCTCTGGCGTGTTGCCAACTGAAGCCTCTCCATCACTGGTTTTGGCCATGGGCCGTGGCCTGGATCCAGGGACCCAAATTGTCTTTTCCCCTCTGGTGGTTCCCTGGAGGTTTTCAAAGCAAGTTTCAAAAATGCGCCGATGACAGCTTCATTTCGCTGAAATGGAAGTTGTCACCACCAAGCCCAGGCAGAGTCTGACATCCCCTCTGTTCCCCTTTCCAGCCAGGCGTCTCTTGGGGGACCGGACACACCTTCTGTGTGTGTTCACCAGGCCCAGGGATGACTGGCATTCCCCCACCTCGGGGGCACTGTCTTCCCCTCTGACCTTGGAGGGGAGCAGTGGGGCGGTGAGACCTGGTGTCTTGACAAACAAAGCTGGGGGCAGGGGGTGGATTGGCAACATCTTATTACGGAAGGGACAGCCGTCCTGCGCTTGCAAACCTGCTGGCTTCCTGCTGCCTCCACCTGTTTCTGATGGCCGCTGTGGACATGACGACACAGTCTCACATTTCCAGTGCAAATGGCTTTTCTCCAGGAGGTTTCACACCCCTCATCCCCTGCCCTGTGCCCTTTGGTAAGCATGAGGCCACAGCCTGGGCGAGAACTGATGTGATTTTTTTTTTTTTTTAACTGAACTGAGGGCCTCACCGCATTCGGGAAGCACACCCCAGTTCAGCACGTGGGTCCACCTGGGCCAGAGCCGGGATTTGATCCTCGGTCCTCAGGGCTTCATAGCGAGCGCTCAACCTGCTGAGCCATCCTGGCTTTCCCTGATGTGATTTTGAGAGAGGCCGTGGGGAGTGCAAAGAGTGTCCTTTCTCTGTCTCCCATCCCTGCTCGAAGCAGAGAGCTTATCCTGGGAGAGACGCTGTCCAGACGGTGGCCGGGCTTCCGATGGGCCCTCCCTTCCTTCAGCACGGCCCCTTCGTGGCCTCCACGCTCCCCCCTGACCTGCCCCAGCCATTTGGAGAGCATCGTGCAGCGATCAATTGAGCTCTAAGAGGCTACAGCCCGGCAGGGAATCTGATGATAAAGAATTTCCAGGAATGCACATCGAAAGCTGTCCGTCAGGCCAAGACAGCGCCTCGGACCACAGGGTTTTGGATCCTGGGGGAAGGGGTGGCTTGTAGCAAAGAGACTGATACGTTGGCCCATGGGCCCGGCAGGGCGTGAACTTGAGCAAACATTGTCCCTGTTCGGAACTCACTCTGTCGGTGGGGACAGACGTCCCTTAGGAATCGGGAACTTGGAAATCTGGCCACAGGCTGCCTGCACAGACCCGGAAAAAATGAGATGGAGGAGAAGCCAACGCGCTTCTGCTGGAGGAAGCTGGTTCCGTGGGGCTGACCCAGAAGTCCCAGGCACCCACCTCTGAGAAACTGCCCTGACCTGAAGCGTGGGGGGTGGGGTGCCGGCCGGTGGCTTTGGTTTCTGGTGAGTGTCCCCCAGCCCCTGCCCTCTGTGGGCGGCCTCTGTCTGTCAACATTCTCCCTGACAGGAGAGCCTTTCCCGGCAGGAGAGGGCGTGCAGGGACCCCTCTGGGCCCTACCTGTGGTGAGGCCTGTGCACCTGCCGCTCACAGCTCAGCGGTGAATTGTGTAGATAGGTGGGGTTGGGCCGTCCTTTCTGCTGTAAAGACATGGGGGCTGCTGATGCCCACACCCGCTGGTGACAAGATGCTCACTGAGCAGACAGGTCTCGTGCCGTGTTATGTCAGCCACATTACGTTCCAGTCATTCTCCTGCCTATAAGACCCACTTCCTGTGGGGTCCACGAGGCCTGGGTATGGTGTGGAGTGCCACCATCCCGGCCAGACAGGCAGAGTCCGTGTGACCTGCCTTGATCTTGATCAGCCTCATGCATGGGAACCAGTGCTGGGCAAGTGACCAGGGTCCTGGCATTTGCTGGGCGGGTGTGCCTGGAAGCTTCAGCCTGAGGAGCAGAGAAGGCTGTTCCTGTTCCTGCAGAGGAGTCCAGGAAGGTGGCCTCCATCTAGGCAGAGCAGCATGGAGAGGGCGGGACCCGGGACCTGCCCTGTAGTTCTTTCCCTCCTCTGGGAGGAGCTGGAAGGAGAGGGACCAGAGAAGCGGGGCCGCTCAGGCCCTGCACACAGGGGCGCGGTGGGGAGAAGAAACTCCAGGGATCCAGTGTGTGACCCCACCTGGGCCGGAGCCCCAGGACCCCCAGAGCAGCCAGGAAGCACACCCGACCTGAAGTGGGGTGCAGCAGAGAGCTTGGAGGAGCCAGTGAGGGTGTGGCTGGGCATGCCCAACACGGTGCCCAGCGGGTAGAACCAGCGGGTAGAACGTTCCAGGGCAGCTGAGGCTCAGCCAGGGAGACCGCCCTCCAGGTCCAGCCGCCACGCTATAATTTTAGATTTTGCACTTCAAGAGGCCGCTTTCATTCCAAACCCAGTGTACCCCTTCGAGCCCTCAGGCCCAGCTGGAGGTGTGGATGGTGGGGTTGCCAGGAGCAGCCCTGGTCCCAGATAACCCCAGAGGAGGCCAAGAAACAGACCCCCAAACTGAGGGAGGAGGGAGACAGACACAGGGCCCCGGGAAGGTGGAGTGGGGTTGGGATGAGCCCTGCTCAGGGCCCCTCCCTGCCTAGGGTGGCTGCTCCTTTTTTGTGAGTCAGTTTCTATTATCATTGAGCTCCTGTGCAGAAAGCACAGGCCTGAGGCAGCAGCCACAGGAAGGGGATGAGTGTCAGTGGGTCAAGTAAAGCGTGTCCCAAAATTCACGTGAGAAGTAATTTTGATAGAAAACACAGGTTTATAATTAAAAATTGTAAGTTTTCACTGCTCGACAATGAAAACACGTTGTTCTTTCATGGAGCGCTCCATTTTTAATAACCCTGAACTGTCAGCTGTCACGCTGTCTTTTTTTTTCGTTGGCAACACTTTACCACACAAATGACGCAAAATTCAAATCTTGCATGAATTTTGGGACACCCCATGGTCTTCTGCTTTGTTTCCATCTGTCTGTCTGTCTGCTGAGCATACGTGTCCTGGGTTCATTCTGGGCCACATCCCACAAGGGACGTAAACACAGGAGCCCAAAGTCGGGGACTCATGCCCCTGGCCCATTCATGAGCTGTGTGACTCTGGACAAGTTACTTGACTATCCTGAGCCTTCGTTTCCCCGTGTTTACAATGAAGCTGGTAGGTAATTGGAGGTAACAGGGTATGGGTGAGGCTTCTGAAGAATGGAGCTCAGTGTTTGATAAAACTTCATCAATGCTTGTGGGGGGGGGGGTCCCACAGAGCCTGCTGTTCTGTAAACAGAGCATAATACACCCCATAGGCTCTCCCGCAAAGCTGGGAACAGACATCCAGGAAGGGAGCGCCCTAACTGCCGAGACAAGTTGGGGTGCTTCCCACGGGAGTTAGCATTTTCACTAGGTTTCCAGCCTGAGCTGGTGTTTGCTGAAGGTGAAGACGGCAGAGGTGCTCCCGGGGAGCCTAAGGAGGACCCGGCAGGTTCACACAGCAGCAGGGAGGAACCTGGAGGGACTGGAGGGAGGACGTAGGGGGTCTCAGGCAGAGCAGTGGGTGGTGGTGGAGGTGGTTGTCAGGTTTGGAGGGGCCTGTAGCCAGACCGGGGAGTTTGCTGGGACCCACCAAGTCCAAAAAAGCTCATCTCCCCTTTTTAAGCAGGGGAGAACCAGGCCCAAGCTCCGTTTGGGGGAATGTCTCAGGTGGCCAAGGGGAGGTGGAAGGAGAGGGGAGGCTGAGGGTCCGGGGACACTGGAGGGTGTTACCATGATCCAGCGGGGGAGGCACTGGCCGGCTGACCCAGGGCAATGGCCCTGCGGCTGGGGAGGGTCTGAGTCCATCTTTCTGGCTTGTGCTCATTCACTCGCTCCTTCTCTCATGCCTGTTCCTTGAACTTTCACTCTGGGCAGCCTTGAAACTGGTGCTGAGGAGCATAGTGGTGACCCCGCAGATGTCTGGGGGGGCTCAGCAGGGATGGCTGTCCCAGGCTGGGCTGTGATTCTGGGCAGGGGCTCAGTCACCTCGGGCCTTGGGCTCCGCACTAGCTTGCCTCTGAGGCTGGACTCAGGGTGGAGGGAGGGGGTTCACTGCCCCATGTGGCCCCACGCAGCATGGAACCCCCGGTATTTTCTCCTGGCTTAGAGGCCAAGGATGGCCAGTGCTTTGGCGATGACTTGCCCACCTTGTGCCCCACCCCCGTGTCCCTGCTCCTGACTTGTCTAAAAACCCATCTTACTGGGCAACATTACCTGGCAGCTTTGCAAAACCAGAGTCCCATAGGCTTTCTCAGGTTTAGATAATGGGGGTCCCTTCCTTTCCCCTCTTTTCCTCTTCCCTTACCGAATTTTTACTGTCCCCATTTTGTACATGGGAAAACTGAGGCCGAGTGAGGTCAAGACCTTGACCAAGGGCACACGCTTCTAGAACAACATTGCGGTGGGAGCCGTGTGGGTCAAGTCATCTCAGGGAACTTGCTGGCTTCTAACTCCCCCTCCTGAGTGAGGGGCTCTGGGTGTGGAGCCCCGGAGATCCTGCAAGTCAAGGAACTGAGTCCTCCCCAGGGCAGGATAAATGCTTGCTTTTTCACAAAACAGCCATGGCATCCGCTACGGCTGATGCACATCAAGCGCTTGCTGTGTGCCTGCTGCCTCTGTACTGAGAAGTGTGCGTGTTTTTTCATTTAAACCTCACAGTATGCATGTTGGTGGGGAGACCTTAGTATTACTTCCCTGCACAGGTGAGAAAACGGAACAGAGGGGTCAGGTAACCTCTTAGGGTCAGCTTAAGGGTTCAGGTAAGTGAAAAATTTCCCCTACCGTATTTTCCGGTGTATAAGACGACTTTTGAAACGAAAAAAAGTCAACCGAAAATCAGGGGTCGTCTTATTCGCCGGAGAATACGGTATTTAGTTTTTTTGAGTTAGGTATCCTGAGGAGGAGAGTTTAACTCAAACCTCATTCCTGGGCACCCAACCTTCCATTATCCCCCCAATATCACACACAAAGCACCCAAGACCTGGGACTGGGGAGGGTGTTGGGGTCAGGGTGGCTGGAGCACGTGGCTCTGGACTCTTCGTGTGATGTCAGTGGGTGGACCTGGTCCCGGGGGTTGCTTCACTGATTCTCCCGAAGCTCGGGCCTCATTTGGGAAGAATTTCGGTTTCTGCCTCTCTCCTCTGTCCTCTAAGTACAGGTTGGCCCACCCATCTGTCCAGGCATATGTCTCACGGCTCTGAGGCCTGCCCCTGGGGCTGGCACCGGGCTGGGCATCGGGCATTCTCTGGGGCATAGAGAAGGCATGGCCTCAGCCCTCCAGGTGGCAGCCTGGGCCCCAACCTCTGCTCTCTAAGGAGAAACGGGTGCTGGGAGCCCTCCCCGAGGGCAGGGGTCAGAGCAGGTCCCCCTAGAGACAGATGCTGCTCTCCTGGAGTAAAAGGGGAGTAGAGCCCCGTTCCCAGCTGGGCTGCCACTACTCAGCGGAAATGTGTGTGTAGCATAGGAACCCTCCTCTTCCTGCAGGAGTAGCTCAAATTAGAGACGCAGGAAAAATGTGCCCATACCACGCACCTATTCTGCACCAAACTTGTGTAAGTCGTCAGCCTTGGCAAGCTGTTAGGAAACCCAGTAACGTCTCGTGCGTCTCCTTCAGGTCTGGGGCATGAGGTAGGAATTGGATTAGCCTGTTGTCACAGAAACATTGTCTTCACGTGGACAAATCAATTCCTAACCATCAGAGTATTCAGGAAAAATAATCCCTTCTCCTCAGACACAGTCAGTCATAAGCGAACTGCATGCAGTGATGAGTCAGCAGGGTGCAGAGGGAATTATCGAGACTGGGCCCCTGGGATGGTTATGAAAAGAGGGAAATATTTTTAGGGCTCGGGGGTGTACAAGTGCGTACACACGCAGGCCCGCACACGCAGGTGCACACACACACACAGTCATTTCACTCACTCTGCCCTCAGACATTATGCTAATTGCGCTATCAGTAGATGCTCATGGATGCTATTTCTGGCCCCAGGGCTGTTCCGGATCGCAGTTCCGCTCAGAGCCTTGAGTCAGCAGCTCTGGTCCTCAGTGCCTGGTTTTCACTGCTCTGCTCACAAGTAGGGCAGCCCTGTGTCAGGCTAGTCACTGCTAGTTAGACATGGCCAGTAATTCACACCAGACAGGCTAACAACAGGCTTGTCTACAGGATGCCGCTTTGCTTCCAAGGAAGGGAGGACCTGGGGGCTTGGAGTGTCTGAGTGTGCCTGTTTGCATTTTCGTTTGGGAAGCATTTCTACCCTGACCGGCCTTCTTGGGGCCACGGAGGGGAACCCTCTCCCACTACAGATGAGCAGAACCTGCAATCTCAACCTGTTTCTCCAGTCTGGTTTCAGAAACCAGCTTCGCAGACAATTTGGCAGCCGGGAGGACCTATCTCTGTTTACACCTGAATGTTTTCCTTAAAAGGCCTCTTATTCTTCATCCAAAGTAACCTCTAAAACCAGTAAGCTTAAGCTAGAGTCCAGAGAAGTCAGCAGATTAACACATCAACGTTCAAAGCAAACACAGTAGTTTAACCTTTTTAACAAGGACTGAAATGTTTTTTATAGTGCTTGTGGAATTTTCTGCTCTTCTTGGAAGTGAGTCCCCAAGAATGATGAATAACACTGACTATGTTTTTGAGTCCAAACAAGTAATTACCTGGCCCAGGCAAGTCTGTGGGTTCTCTCTTCCCAAGTTTGAATGAAACTTGACTTTATTTCTAAGTATGAAAGTGAACTTTGGAGGTTATAGAGTTTTGTTTGGCCACATGTCTAGCTTGGGCCACCCTGTTTGTTTTTGCCTGTGATCTTAAACCTAGTTTGTAAAAGTCGTTACAGGAAGGGGTCTGGATTATCTAAAGAAAATTGTTATCTGAGAAAGCCCACTTAAAATGAATCCACTTAATGAATCAGAATGTTATGGTCAGAGTGGGGACAATGTTTAACTGAAACTTTACCTTGAAAAAGGAAATGAAACTTATGAAGAGGATTTTTAAAGTATTGAACAAAACGTAAACTTTAATGATAACCATATGTTAATGGTGAGAATGAGCAAAGAGTTCTGGCTGTATTTTTCTGCCACATTTTCAGAGTTGGATATTCTTCACTTCACGTTTGACTGTTGCACCCCAAGCAGAGTCCTTTCCATAAATGCAGAAGGGCTTCAACAGTTTTATGATCTGAAGTCAGACATACTATGGTTGCATCACGGGGTCCTACAGTTTTCTGAGCAATGCCTCTCATTCTTCCATCCTCACGCCCTCTCTCTGAAGCCGCCTCCTTCTGCATCCTTGTGAATGTCTCTTCTTCCGTCGTGCACAGATTGCCATTTCTCAGTGGCTTCAGGCGGCTTTTGAGCAATTGCCCAGGATCAGTTTCATTGACTTCATGGTGTCCCTCGTCGTCTGTAGGTTTGTAGTTTCACTTTGCAGTTCTGGGCCTTGTCTGTCTGCTCCGACAATCAACAGGAGACAACCAGCAGGAACTTGAGACGCCAGGAGGTGTGCTTGGAGAAACATCTTCCTAACACTGACCTTTGCTTCCCCTGTGTAGCCTCATTACTATGGGAACATGGATGCTGGGACCCTATCCTCATGGGGCAACTAGAAATATACCCTCTGGGTATTGTTTTCTGATCATATTGATTGTTGAGGGAGCCGAGTAGCTGCTGAGAGGCGCCATATGAAATAGAATGTTGCTTTGGTGGAAGGGTCTTGTTAAAGGCATCATCCACCATATACACCATCTCTTGGTGGAGGATCCATAGGAGAGAACATGTTGAGAATGTCAGTCACAAAAAACCCTGCTCACCCTTGGAATGGCCTTCTTTTTAAATCTGCTGGGTTTTATGAATTGCGTAGCTGGTCACGATTATTTCCTTTTTTGCTTTGGCTTTTGGGAAATTTAGAGCCAGACTTGCAGCCTACTCCAACTCCAGGCTAACCTCATCCCTCTGACGTTTACCCACATTTTCTTCTTTGTTCTTTTGAACTGCAAGCTTAAATTGCTTTTGAAATTAGGTAGAATATATTTTTTTAAACCATTTTCTCAAGAGTATCTCCTACAATTTCCATCTCAAAAGAGGTGCATTAATTTGGTAAAGAAAGAGGATTTTGAGGATCTTATTTAGTCCCGGATGTGGTGTTTGTATTACTGGTTTCTTTTTCACATATGAAAAGACTTCTCAACACCAATTTAACTTTTGCATAGCCCGGTAGTTTTCTGTCAGCCTCATTGCTACCCTTCCTCCATTCCTCTCATCCATCCATCCTCCCTCCCTTCCCTCTTCTAGAAATCAAAGATTAAAATTTTATCCTGAATTCTTTTGTTTGTTTTTGAATTTTTATTTTTTTATTTTTACATTTAATGCTCTTTCCCCATGCCCCCCACTCAATTCTTAATTTAAAAAAATAAAAGTCTCATCTCTCTTTACTGACATGTGCCTCCCTGGCTCTAACAGTGAAATTCTCAACCCTCATCTATCATAGCAAAATTGAAAGGATTTTTCCCCACAAAGAGCAGCCTTTGGAGCTGTTGGGGCTTGAAGGGAACTTTGAAAGGTCTCATGTGTAAATACCGTGAAGGCAGGGAAGCAGACGTATAAGCACATCGCCCTTTTCCAGGAGACAACGAGAGAACCTTCTGGAAAAGATGGGATTTTTTCCCCCAAGCTTGTGCTTCAGCTCAAGAAAACCACAAAGACTCCCAAGGTGTGTGTGTATGTGTGGGGTGGCGGGCATGTGAGATTTAGTGTTGGAGCAAAGGAGATGAACAGAATAACTGTGGCCTTAGAAATGAAGGAACCGGATCGTCTTCTACTGTTTCTCTATTCACCCTAAGATTGAAAAACTGCCAGGACCGCTTTTCATGTCCTCAGGTTTCGTGCACATGTGTTTCTGGCTGCGTGGAGTGCACACGGCGTGGCTGGAGCGCGGAGACACTGAACACGGACATGCAGATAAAGTGAGACCCCGAAGAGGCAAGAAAATGCCAAGTCTTCAGGCTGCTGGCTGTTGAGAGAATGGGAAGAAGTCTGTGGGCTGGGGAGACTCTGACCCTCTTCCCAGGAGCTGGGCCTGCGTGCAGGGCAGGCGTGGAGAGAGCTGGAGAAGTTGGGAGGAGGTGCCTTCCGGGCTGTGAGGTCACAGCGAGGCCCCTGGCCCTGTTCCAGCATAGAACGGAGCGGCCGTTTCAAGGCCAGGATCAGAAGGCACAGTGCAGTCTCTGCTTTCTTAGTGCACAAAGCCATGATTTAAGCTTAGGACTTTTCCCCGAAGGTAGTGACAACTTTTGGAGGAAGGTTGAGGGATATAAAAGCTGTATCTTCCAAAGCCCATGTAAATCCTGGGCAGAGGAAGTGCCCACCATGTGCCATTCTCGACCCGCAGCCCAGACATGTCCACTGGTCAGTTTTGCGGGTCTCAAGCTCCTGTGTACACGTGTTGCTGAACTCGGGCCACGCACGGGACCTGAACTCAAACAGCTCCCAGCTCTTAGAATCTTAGGCGAGGCAGTGAGGGAGCCAGCCTCTCACAGAGCTTGGGTGTCCAGGAAGCTGGGTGACGTGGGGCTGGATGTTCAGGGCTGCAGATGGAGGAATATGGCAAGTGGGCAGCGATCGCACCGCCCGAGTCAAGCCTGCCCACAGGGTGGGTCCCTAAAAAGAAGGCCCACGTGGCTTTGTCCACATTCTGCATGATGCTGGCAAGGGCCTTTGACTTGAAGAAGCAGGACCCTGCCCTGATCCGTTCTCCACCTGTATTTACATTCTCAGCCCTCTCCAGATGGGTTTTTCTGTGATCTGACCTACTTTCCTTAGCCCGTGTGCTTGGGCTAATTAGCAGTGCAGGGGTCCATTGGTCGTGTTTGGAGAACATCGCTGCTATGGCAACTGGAGACTCCCCAAGGCCGGAGGCAAAGATAGAGCTGCTCAAGTTTGTTTTTCCTGGGGTGTCAAACGTGCTTCTTATTACTCACCCTTCTTGACTGTGGTCAGTCCCTTGGATCCCAGTGGGATTTAAGAGTCTGTAGCACGTAGTTTATCTCTGGGCTACGGGGACTTGGCAGATCTGCTTGTCTTTCTGGTTGTGTCAGTGAGTAACCTGAGAGTAGACTCGGCTTATTCTGTATTTATAGGCTAGGTGCGTGGTAAGTGCATTAGTCCATGTTGAATTGCTGGTTGTTTTAGGTTTCATGAGTTCCTTGAGGACGTCAGTAGGAAGGTTGGCAGTGGACTTAGTCTACCTTCAGGGTCCTAGAATATGTGTGCTGTGGCCAGAGGGACCCGGAGGGGCTGAGTTCGGGGTCTGGTTATGTCCATGGTTTGAGGCGTTGGACATCGCTGGGTGGAGTCTGGAGGTTGAGCTGGGACTGCAGAGGCAGTAGGGAAGGCAGGAGCAGCTGGGCTGAACGGGAGGAAGGTCTCAGTAAGCGAGGCGAGTGGAGTGATATAACAGAGTCCTTAGTCTCAGCTCCAGGTACCGGCCTGGCCCGAGTCACTCACTCAGTGCAGGTTTCAGTGCATGAGGGAATGAGTGATTGCAGTGCTAACTGCTTATGTTTTAATACTGTGAGACGCAGCCTGTGCTTCCTTAGTGTACAAAGCCATGATTTAAGCTTTGTGGAATGCTGTGGGGTGGGGTGATGGAGGGAGTGCGGGAGGAGGAGGTGGCTGTAAAGAAGCAGGGGGTGTTCCCTGTGTTATCAGCAGTTCCTGTGGATAACTGTAACCCAAGGCCGGGCTGGCCTCTTCGGGGTCTCCTGGGGGCCTGTGCTGGGGCAGCCGGCCTGGACTGCTGCTCTTCTGAGTGTCCTTAGTCTGACTGTGCACAGTCAAGTTCTTGGTGAGGTTTGTAGGGCCTTCTTTCTGTGTCCTCATGGGAGGGTGTGTGTGGCAAAGAAGGGAGTATTACATGTGTCTTTCTATTTTTATAAGGCCATTAATCTCATCATGAGAGGACCCTGGTGAACTAATCTAACCCTAATTACCTCCCTAAAGCCCCACCTCCAAACACTATCTCATTGGGTATTAAGGCTTCCACGTATGAGCTTTGAGGGGACACCAACCCTTTCAAATCGCCTTTCCCTCTTTTTTATTTTAGTAGTAAAGTCAGTTGACTTACTAAATAGGCTGTAGGCTGAATTGCTAGATAACCAAGTATGTTGTAAATTATGGGTAAAGTAAGCATCAGCAGGTCTGAGAAGGTCTTCCATGTGGACGCTACACAGACTAGCAGTGTGTGGGTTTCAGTGGCACCCGGATTGCATTCGTTTCTCCCCAGATTCTTAGTTATGTGTGTGTGTGTTTAAATATTTATATTATTGTTTAAGAGTAGGTGAGAGAGAGAGAGAAGAGGGGAGGGACCAGAGCAGTCGCCATAGTTGTACATCATTGGTTGTTTCATTCCTCACAGGTGGATGTGGGGCCACGTGGGGCAGAACCCAACTGGGGGCCTCCGCATGGGAGGTGAGCACCTTTGCCGCCATCCCAGGATTTACCAGTTGTGTCCCAGCTCAGCATATGGGGTCACACAGGCCGGGGCCGGGATTTGATCCTTGGACCCCATGGTTGCAAGGCAAGCATTCAACCTGCTGAGCCGTCCGGGCTTCCTCTTGGTTACATTTTTGACATCAATGAGATGGTGTCAGCCTATTACATGAAGTGTCACTATGCCATTACTTCTTGGTTGTAGGAATTCTAAATAAAAGCAGTCCACTTTAATGCCTCCTCATTTCCTTTATGGCACTGAGGGGGAAACAATTCTTATTAAAGAAAGGGAAGAAAATTAGCATCACTTGAGCACCAGTTAGAGTCCTGGTCTTGGGCTTTATACATGTCATTTCGCTTTCCCCACACCCCGCAAAGGAGGTGCTTTCTCTTCCAGATCAGGAAGCAGAGGCTCAGGATGCTGAAGCAGTGGCCTCAGGGTCACACAGCAACAGACGGAAAAGTCAGGATTTGAACTCCTGTCTCATTTCAAAGTCTTCTCTTGTTATTGCGGCAAACCCCTACTTACTAAGTGTAAGAACACTTGGTTGGTTCTGTGCTGTCACATGAAAAGTTAGATGAATTAGAATTGCGGTTCATTTTTTCCCCATGTACAGTAGATGCTCTGTTAACCGGCACCCATGAGGATTGGTAGATGCCAAATAAATGTAAGCAGACTCTCTGCTAACCGGAACTCGAGCCACCAGTTGCTTGAGTGCCGGTTGCTTGGGTTCTGGTTCACAGGGAGTCTGCTGTATTTCCATAGGGACAAGTTTGTCTGCATGCCATGCTCTTGGTGCTCAGAGAAAGGGGTGCAGTCACTTTCCTGAAAAAAATGACGTCTAGGTGAGTGCTTATGAAAATTTCAGCTCCACACAGTAAGGTTTTTTGGACTCCCCAACTGTCCATGGGGCCTGAGAAGTCTGTTTTCAGACGGAGAAGTGAGCCCTTGGGGTACCGAGAATGGTAAAGTGACAAATCACTATAGTCCTGTCACCAGATGACACCCAGAGCTGACAGTGAGTGACGGCTTCTTGGGAGGTGTCTCCCAGATCAAATCTCATCAGGCACCTTCCCTAGGAGACGGACATGATCATTCGCTGTTTTCACGGAGATTTCATGGTGTGGCGTCCTGGGAAACCATTTTGGTTTTCTGGCTTTTTGTGAGACACTGATCTTAAATAAATACTAACAGAGGAGTGTCAGTGTAACACGAACCAGAACAATCCAGACAGGAGCTGTAACCTCCAAAGTACCCGCCCAAGCATCCTTGGCTGCAGCTTTAGAAAACAGTGAATCGGAGGGAGTTTTAAAATGTTGTGAGCATTTTTGTTTTCATTTTATGTTTCTTTTGGCCACGGTTTCGATGCGTGTAGGCTGTGGAGTTAAGAAATACTGGGGAAGTATAGAAGTTTTCAACTTCCGCATCCGAGGGTCCACTTTAATTCCGCTGTCTTTGTTTGAAGCTCAGAAAGCAGGTGCACTGAATGAGAGCAGAGAGGACAGTCAGGTGTGGCCCAGACCTGCACCTGGAAGGCAACAGTCCTCTGGTCTTTGTGAGAAGGCCCAGGAGCTCTGGCCTGGAGGGTTTCTGAGCCAGCCGGAAGCCACGTGGCCCTACCAGGCTGCTGGGGCTAGGTTGCCCCAGCCGGGGAATGGGGTTGGGTGCTGGGGTCCTGCACGGGGGCATCACAGCCATTCCTGCAAGCTCAGCCTGTGTTTAGAACCAGAGATGGGCCCTTTGGTGTCAGGTCACTCCAAGCTGCCTTTTCCCCGTGCACCCTTGTTATAGCATTAGGGCCCTGGGGTGGGCCTCTCAGCTTGCCTGGCCTCTGTCGCTGTTGAGAACTCATCTGGTGGCCTAAGATGGGGTGGCAGACTTTGAAGCAGGCCCTGTGCCGCTTCCTCCCCAGCCTGCCCCAACCCGCTCCACCTCCCCAGCTGTATGAGCAAAGCTGGCCTTGGAGGCCTGACCTGGGAGCACTGTGAGGGGCGCCGGCCCTCTCACCTCCTGGCTCCGGCCTCAGCTGGCTCCAGGGCTGGCCAGCGCCTGAAAGAGGCAGAAGGTGGCAGTGGAAGCCTGCAAACCTCTTGCACATTTCCCAAGGCAGCCTGTTTACCTGCTCCGGCAGCCGCCCCCCTGACAGAGGCGGGAGTCCATTTCCTTCCTCCTAGGGATGGTTGAGAATGCCCCTCACTCCTCTGTGACCACCAGGCCCCTCCCTCCTGGGGCCCCCAGCTCCCAGCCCGCAGTCTATTTGCATTTCAAAGCCACACAATGCAGGGCTGCAGGGGCGCGGCTGGGGGAGGCGGGGTGGGTGCAGAGGAGGGTCTTCGCCCTCCTCCTCATTTCCGGAGCCAGCGATGGAGCTTTGTGGAGCGTGTGAGGCTGCTCTGTGGTGATGACATCACCGTGTCACACACAGGAGCCGGGCTAGCGGAGGGGCGCGGTTCAGAGCAGGTCTTGCCGGGCCACACCGGCGCTCACGCTCACTGTCGCGCGTCCCGGGCAGAGCCGCGCGCGCCGGCCACCTCCGCGCACACGCCTAGGCGCGCGCCGGCCGCACTCGCGCGCACACTGCCCCGGAGCTCGCAGCCCGGGCTCCCGGGTCCGGCCCCGAGCCGCCGCTCCCGGCTACTGCGGCCGCCGCCACGGATGCCAGCAGCCGCTCCCCTCTGCAGTGCAGCAGCCCCGGCCGCCAGCCGGCCCGCCCCGGGCTCCCGGCTGGAGGAAGCACGCCAGGAGGCTGGCCCTGCTCGCGGCTAGCGTGCTCGCCAGGGCGCAGCGAGGATGGGAGGGTCGCAGTCCCTGCAGCCAGTCCCAGCCTGCGACCTGAACCAGGAGGCTCCCGAGGCCATGTAAGTGCGCCCCCGGCTACCTGGAGCTTCCCCGGAGGAGGAGAAGCTGCCTGGGCTTTGTTAGGGTCGCTTCCCGCGATGCCTGTGCAGCCTGGAGCTGGGCTGGCCCCGGCTTCTCCGCAGCCTTGCATGGCATTGCCTGGTAGCTGCTCCTAGCATTTGGGTGCCTGCCCCGGAATGAACATCTGGTAGCCCTAGGACCCTTCCTGGGGGCCGAAGTGACCCCTGGAATCAGTTTCTGTTACTGGTCAGCCCAGTGCATGGTGGGGGGCTTCTTCTGCCATCAACATCTTAAACTCTGCACCCCCTGCACAGTGGTATTTCCTGCAAGGGAACAGCCGGGCATCAACAAGAGCCGCTTGGGAAGAAGCTTTGAGTGTGGCAGCGTGGTGCCCACGACAGACCAGTTTAGGGGGCAGCTGCTCGCATGGCCGGGCAGATGGCCCGGAGCGTCGCCGGTGGACATGCGGCTGGGTTGGCCAAAGCATGCGTGGACTCACTCTGGTGAGCACTGTCAGGACAAGGCCGCTTGCTATTCTTAGTAAAGCCAGCCCAACCGTCTTGTCATTGGTCCATTGGTTGAGGCAGGATTTGACTGTGCATTGGATCCAGGAATCTGTCTTTTCTCTAAACCACAGAGCTAATGTGCTCAGAAGTGGCTGTTCCCCTAGATGGGTGTTTATGAGCATGGCCATCTCTCTATGGTTGTCTCCATTCCCTACCCAGGCATGTCTGGGGGATGGGGCTGGGTGAATAAAGCTGGGGGCCGGGCCCGTTTCAGCAGGTCCGATGTGTATGCAAAGTGAACCTCCACATTCCACTCCCACCAGCTCTCCTTTCCCCAAGAGAAGAATGTGTTTCTGAGAAGAGCATTTGCTGGGGGCTTGGGGGTGGGGCTGGTAAACTGGTTGGTTCCTGAGAGCCCTTGTTGTGTAGATGAAAAGACAGCGGGGGGTTGAGTGGTGTAGTAGTGGGGTGCCATGTGGGGGCTTCCTCTACACTTCCCCACTCCAGGGCTTCAGTCAGGACCTGGCTGAGCTAAGTGATGCGGTGCTAGGCTGAGCCTTGCGGTTTCCCAGGCTCCAGCTCTGTAGCAGCCACAAACCTCACTTAGGAGCAGGTGTGCATTTGACTCCATCCCTGTAGCTCGAGGGAGCCTCCTTTTACAATGGAGGCAGATCACGTTGGAGGGTTTTTGTTTTGGTGCCTGGAGCCTGTCTGCCCTGGTTTTCAGCCACGTGTAATACTGTAAGATGCAGGGAAACACATACTACCGTGGAGAGGGAGGGTTCATGCCTCAGCAGGAAAGAATGGTTCCAACCTATTTCATAAAAGTCTCTAAGCTGGAAATCAATTTCTCAGGCACCAGCTAGCAGGGTTCAAACCCGTCTCAAGGAGCTTAAGAGCCTTGGAGAAGATAATGTGACCGTGTGTGGGGGGAAATATACTCCTCAGCCATTGGAAAATCTAGCTCACCAGCCTCTAACTTCCCCGCCCTCTTTCCCAGCTGGGTTAATAAAGGAGCAGCGTTCTGTTGGATGAGGTCTGAGTTTGGAGAGGTTCTGTTAGGTACACTACCTTTGTGAATAAAGTCCCCTAAAGTTCTGCTCCGTGGGGACAGTCGTGTTTAAATAAAACCCCAGGCTGATTGGCCACATTGTGATGAGAACCGCTTATCAAATAAATATTGCGCAGTTGAGCTGGTCTTGCACTAGCCTGAGTCCTCTCTCGCTGGCACGGCTGCTTCTGAAATGTTTCTACGTGCAGATCGTTAGGACAGTGTATCCACTCATTCACAAACCCCCATCCTCCCGCCCCTAACATTTTTGTCTTTAATAATGGAGAGAGAGAGGGAATGTTTGGGGCTGGTGCCATTCCTAGCAGCGATTCTTCTCTAAAATCCCATCTCTGCTTCTGAGTAACTGGGCTTTTCTGCTACAGGTTTGCTCATTTGCCGTCTAGAGGTTTAAGAGAGCGTCCCTTTTCTGCACAGGCCCAAGTCTTTCATGGTTGTGCTGAAAGCACATGCACGTGGATAATAGAGAAGACAGCGGAGAGCGTGGTCTGTGGCAGGACAGACACTTCCGCTGAAAGACATGTCGGGGCTTCAGGGGGCAACAAACTCACGTGCACGCCTGCTGCAAGGCACAGGCCACGGCAGCTGGACTCTGGAGTGAATGTTTCTCTTTTTCTCCCGTGGTCCCTGGGACACATGGGCTTCAGGAGGGCCGTGGGCCCATGCCTTAGAATGAAATCGGGCTGCTGGGATAGCTCAGCAGGCTGAGCACTTGCCTTGCAACTGCAAGGTCTGGGGATAGAATCCTAGCCTCAGCCTGTGCAAACCTCTATGCTGAACTGCGGTGCAACTGGTAACCACCGGGATGGCTGTGAAGGTTCTTGCCTCCCATGTGGGAGGCCCACTGTTTGATTCCTGCCCATGTGGCCCCACATCCCCCTGTGTGGAATGAAACCATGTCACAACTAATGACCTACGGCTATGGAGACTGCTCTGGGCCCTCCCCCCTTCTCTTTTTCCTCTTAAACAATAAAATCTTTAAAAGAATGAAACTGAAAGACAGGAAGATAGGGAGGGTTTGGAAGTGCCTAGAAGAGTTTTTTATATTTATTTTTAGCTCTAGGATTATATTCTATCAGATTTCAAGTTCGGGTGCTTTGGGCAGCTTTGGTAGCCCCTGCCGATAGCTGCATTCTGTACAGGGGCCAGTCGGATACAGAGGGAGGGAGGCTGGGGCTTGCTGTGTCTCTCCTGTGGGAAGTGGCAGCAGGCAGGCATGTGGGATGGGGCGTGGAGGTCACAGGTGGAGGAGGTTCAGGCACTGATCAGTCCCTTGCAGCTCCCAGGGTAGTCCACATGCAGCATCCACGTCCCCTCAGGGCTGGTGAGAAATGCAGAGGCCCAGGCCCCACCCCAGACCAGCTGAATCGGCATCATCGTCTTAACGCTGATATGTAACTGCCCAGGTGCTTTATAGGCAACAGAGTGTGAGCCCTGAGCTAGTTAAGTCTCTTCATCCTGGTCCATGAGCAACCACAGCTCCTTCCCTAGCTGCTGCTTTCCTCTTCGGGAAAGAAGTTCTGGTAACAGCAGAAGGCATTGTCTCCAAACAGAAGAGGGGTAGCGGGGAGAGGAGAATCCCACCACAGAAAACACGTCTCCGCACGATGGGTGTGTTCCGCACAGCCCCCTGAGGCTGGGCCTCTGCTAAGCCAAGCAGCATCGGCTACTTTGTCCTTTATGTAGGTGGACCCTTGTTCCAGGGGCTCCCTCAGCTTCCACCCCGGTCACCGAGAGGCAGCTGGGTGGCCATTACCATCCGAGAGTAAAAGGGATCGTACTGTTGGCAGGTTCAGCCTGCTCCGACTATGGCACCACTCACGTCCTGAGCGCTACGAAACCAGCCACCAATAGGGAAACCCGTGCCTCTGGAGCTGGGAGGAACAAGGTAGAAGGACCAGGATGGAGGGCACGAAGTGACAGCATGAAGCCGCGGGAGGTTGAAGACAGTGCTTTAAGCTTGGATGACTAAGAGAAGGATGTGGCATTTGCCAAGACCAGAAAACTGGATCGGGAGTGTGTTGGGGGGAAAGTTGCTAAGTGTGGGCTGGCATCTGAGAAGAAGGTGGGGTATGAGGTGTCTGTCGCCAAGAGAGCAGCCAGGACCAGAGAGAAATCGTGGGCACCACCCCACTAGGTTCATGGGTTCCAGTAGGGGGCTGGGGATCCACCCATCGGTGGTTACACGCGAGAAAGTGGAGACTTGGTCCCTTCCGTCTTCAGGTGGCTCCTGACCATCTCTTTCAATCTGCGGTTCAGAGGCTCCCGTGCCTCTTAGGGTTTCCCAAAGGTGAGGTGACAGCATCTGTAAAGACCGAGAAGACTGAAGTGCTAGAAGGAAGTGCTAGAAGCAAGAGCGGGACACTGTGCTTGACAGTTGTCAGCATTGAAGTCGGTCATTAGGCCAGAACGGCAGCCGGGGTTCCTGGCTGGAATCTTCAGGCCTCATTGACAGTCTTTCAAAGCCCTGTTTCTTGAGGTGACCCTTGGCTGAGTCATGTAGCGTAAGCGACCGTGTTTCTCCTGTGGGCTGCGGACAGTTTCTCAGTTCCTGGAAGCAGATTTCACTTTGGATATCGTTGGACAAAATTAACAGCATTCCCTCCCATCCCCCCTCAACCCAAAAAAAGCAAAAACTGCATGAGCTACAAAGTTATCTGTAGAATGGATATTGCCCGAGTCTCAGGAACCGAACCTCTTGGGGGGCATCTGAGTTCCAGCTGCTTTAACAAAAGTCCCCTAGCTTTAGTGTGGCCTAAACAGGAGACATTTCTCTCTCAGAGTTCTGGAGGCTGGGAAGTCCAAGGTCCCTGTGTGGGCAGATCCAGCGTCTGGTGAGTGCCCACTTCCTGGTTTATAGAGGCCCATCGTGTGTTCTCACATGGAGGGGTTGGGTGGGGTGGAGAGGGAAACTCTTCTCAGAAGGGCACTAACCCCCACCCAGGGCTTCATCCTCATGAGCTGCTTACACTGGGGGTTAGAGTTTCAACATCACCACTTTTGGGGGGACACAGGCATTGAGTAGCAGGTGCTTTTCCCTCGGCATGGCCTTGGGTGCCCGTGACTAGAGGATCTAGTCACTTCCTTCTCTCTGGGACCTCGCTGCCGCTTTTCTCTCAGGTGGGCTGAAGGCAGGAGCATTTCAAGGCTCACAGGTGGCCACCTGTTGTCCAAGGAACCATGCTGTCTCTTTCCACTGGGGCCCGGGGTGGGCACCTGCCAATGGCAGGCGAGCAGCTGGGGCTCAGGTGCTGATTGAGTGACTGTGAGCAAGTGTTAACGTTGCAGGCGTGTGGGTTCGGGGCCGGTCCCTCCCCATGACCCTCTGGCCCCGTTCTCATGTTTCTTTGTACTGTGGAGAGCCTGTGTCTTTCTGTGTCTATAGTTTTGGTTGCCTAGGAACCACTTGAGCCTGAAATATGATTGGCTGTTCTTGACAGATGGATGGCCTGAGCCTGGCTTACCGGGGTAAGCGGAGGATGTTGAACAATTCCGCCCTTTCCTCCTAAGATGAATGATGGGGACTTCGGCATTGTACAGAGTTGTTCCATGAAAGCCAATTGTTCACGGACCGATGCCTCGGTTGGGCAGTCGGGGGGGGGGAGACTGATTGGCCACGAAGGGCTGACTCAGTCACAACTGCACATATGCATCCATCCTGAGTTGGAAGCAGTGGCCTGGGTGACCCTGGTCTGTTTGTGTTTACAAATTCACCGTCGCAGTGCTTTCTGGAGAGCAGGCGTGTGTGGTTTGCGTTGCCGCACATGCAAAGCCCTTCCATCTGAGCCTTGCTGAGTAGACTGCGGTGTTCTCCATTGTGGAAATAACTACGTCCATGAACCCTACAAAGCAGGCACTTCTCTCCCCATTTTATAGATAAGGAGACTGAGGCCTCTGGATGGCTGAAATCGAGGGTCGGCAGACTTTTCCTGGGAAGGGCCAGGGAGTAAGCATTTTAGACTCGGTTGCCGCAACTGAACTCTGTGTTTAGAGGGTGAACGCAGCCACAGGCAGCTGGTCAACCAGCATTCCAGTAAAACTTGACAAAGACAGGCCGTGGGTTGTAGTTTGCCGAGCCCTGGTCACACAGGTGGTTGCTGTGGCATTTGGACCTGTTTCCTGACTTCCCTCCAGCCTCGTTTATGAGCAATGGGATCCTCACGTCTCTGGCCTGGGCCGGCTTCTTTGCGTCTCTGTTCTTTCTCTAAGATGTCTTGCCCACGCCCGGGGATTTAGATACGATTATGTATCATGTAGAATGCCCTGACGTTTACCCCTCCCTCCTCTGAGCTCGGCACTTACACAGCTGCTTACTTCCTATCTCCCCTTGGGTATCTGATGGGAGCTCAAGCTTAAGGTGTCCAACACAGAACGGATGACCTTCCTCCTTTCAAAAGCAAAATAACACGTGTGCAGACGAAGCCGGTCCTCGCCACAGTGCACATGGCCCCTCATCCACCCGGCTGCTCCAGCCAGCAACCTGGTAGGCGAATTGTCTCCTCCTTTTCCCTCACCTCCCTGCTTCCTGAAACAGTCCAGAACACCGTCTTCCCATGACTCCTACTCTACAGTCCAGCCCTCGGTGGCAACGCCCCTTCCCTGCTGTGCTCTGGACACACTGGTCACCTGTCAGCTCTTTGAACATGTGACACTCCCCTGCCTCCGGCCCTTTGCACATGCTGCCGGCTGTCTGGGAAGAATTCTGCCCCAGTGCTGTCCAGTAGAACCTTCCGCGAGGGTGGGAAGGGTCTCTGCTCTGTACCTTCCAATATGGTAACCACTGACTACCTGCAAGAGACCTCATTTTAAATGTCATTGAGTTTAATTAAAATGGCCAGGCTGGCAAGTGGCTGCTGTATTGGACATCCCGGCTTTGCACCATTCCCTGGTTTGGGTTCTTCGTAATACGCGGCACAGTTTGGAGTTCTTCGCTTGGTGTCTCTTAACTGTCCTCACCGGGATGTAAGCCACACGAGGGCATTTCCTGGTTTATGCTTGTGTCCCGGCACCTAGCATAGTGCCGGGCACACAGGTACTCACTCAGTGACGAATGTGTTGAATGACTGAACGCATGAACGAATGAATGCATGAAATGTCTTACCTGCACAGTCAGGGGCACACGCTCCACGCTGAGCTGTGCTGAGAAGTCCTGCCCTCGGGGACATGGAGAGGCCAGGCTGGACCTCTTGTTCAGGTTCTGCACACCGGGCCCTGGGCCTGACCCACTACCACAGAGGCAGCCGCACAGCACTCTGCCTGCCTGTTGCTGCCACGTGAGGTCACAGGGTCCTGCCGGTGCCACAGGTTGAAGGACATTTGACCAGCCTCGGGGACCCTGTGTCAGTGCTCTTGGGTGATCCGTAGGAGGAATGCAGGCAGCTGCTGTCCTCTGCCCGGTCCCTGTCTTCTCTCAGCCCTCCTGGGTGCTTTGCTCTTCTGAGATGTCTCTGTTCTCCCAAACCTCTGGACTCAGCTTCCCTCCACCCCTGCAGCGGCGTCTCCTCTCCGCTGGTCTCTTCCCACCCACATCTCCTCCCACCTGCAGAGTCCTCGTGGGGCTCCTGGGACAGGGCGTGGGGCTTGGGCGCTGTGGCTCCTGCCTCCCGCCTCCCGCGGGCTGTGCAGGGAGTGAGCGGTGGGGGCGGTGGGTTTTGTGCAGGGTTTGTACCTGCCGGCCCCACTTACCTAGAAGAGCTGGTTTCCGCTGTGGGGGCTTCCTTCATCTCTGCTTTCTCCTGAAATGGGAAAAGTGGAGCCCCTGGCTCTGGGCTGGGGGCAGGGGATGGGGTGGCAGCTTTCGGCTTGCTCCTGCCACGCGAAGAGGCAGATCCAAGTAGCTCTGTGTCCTGCTGAAGCCGACAGAGCAAGCCAGCCACTGGGCCTGCAGCATCCCAGCTCACACACCGAAGAGTCGGTGGAGTTCTGGGCTCTGAGCATTTTAGAGCTGGAAATGTCAGATCTTCGAAATCACCGAGGGCCATTTCTTTAACAGAAAGTTGTTTTAAATCCCACAAGCACATCATTTGTCAAGTACCACTCAGGCCTTTCCTGCTCGTCATTATTCAGAGCGAGTCAGGTAGGCATTTTATCTCTTCAGCTTTCAGTTTGCTACAAAGTGTATTTATAGATGGTCTGTATCATTCTGTCAACTAAGGTCAGAGCCATCCGCCCAGGGCAGTGAAAGTGCTTAGACTGCAAATTCTGTCTCCCCGGAGGACGTGTAGTGGATGTTTGTTCATTTGAGGATAAAAAAAAAAATGACCCATAATGGTGTTTTTGCCCTAAACCGAGCTTGTCTAACCTGCAACCCACGGGCCGCATGTGGCCCAGGACGGTTTTGAATGCAGCCCAGCACAAATTCTTAAACTGCGCAAAACAATCGTTGCGACTTTTTTTTAAGCTCATCGGGTCTCCAGAGTGTATCGTATGTGTGGCCCAAGACAATTCTTCCAATGTGGCCCAGGGAGGCCAGAAGGTTGGACCCCCTGCCCTGAAGCATCTTCTTTTCTGACTCCTTTTGCCTCCTCAGATGTCCTAGAGGCTCGTTTCCCAGGTGCTGGGGCTGTTTGTCCGGCTCTGGGAAGTGGCTGGAGACATGCAGTGGGTCCAGGTTGAACAAGTTCCACGCGTTCCACATGCGGGCTGCTCTTGTCCGAGCCTGGGGCAGCGTCTCACGGTGAGAGTTGCCAGCCTGTGTGGGGCAGCCCACCCAGGGAGGAGGTGGGCAAGCAGGGCCTTAAATGGGATCATCTGGGTCCCTCGGGAACTTCTGGGAACTCCGACTGCTGGGAGACTGCTCTGGGCCCTTCCCAGGAGCCTCCGTGGTAGAAGGGGCTAAGCGTTCATGGCTCTGCATTAAAGGGGCAGCCTGGAGTGGTCTGGAAGTATTTCCCCTCCAGGAAGAAGCGGAACAGGCTGGCTGGCTTTAGGGGAAACGTCAGCACACATGGGGTCGTGTGTGGCATTTCCCTGCCGGGCCTCATTCAGATCCTGTGACTGGTCGTTTTCTTTAGTGCCGAGGAGAGAACACAGTGACCCTGAAGTCCCTGCCCAGGAGGGCAGGGCTGCTGGGGGAGTGAGGGTCATCACTCAGCAGAAGGAAAGGGCAGAAGCACGGGGTGAGGGGAGGTGATTAGGGAGGGTTCCAGCCCCAGGATCCTCAGAAGGGCTTCGCTGGTGGCCCTAGCTAGGCCCCTTCCTTTGCCAATGGGGAAAAAACAAAATCATTTAAACTGACTTGAAGAAAAGAGAGAATGTGTCTCCTGTGATTGACAGGTTAGGCTTTTCCCTAGGTAATTGTCAGGGTGGCTTTAGGAAAAGGGAACCCCCCCCAAGAGAAACCCAGGGTGGTGGGGGTGGTGGGGGAGAAAACCCTGAAAAACCCAAGGCCTCAGAGATTGTGGCTATTACAATAGTCACCTTTGATCTACCACAGGTGACTTGGTCCCGGGCTCCCTTTCTGTGACCTGCCGCCTGGAACGAGCTGTCAGCCTCTGGGGGAGGGAGGGGGGGTTGGGGAGGAGTTCCATCTACCGCCTCTGGTGCCGTCTGCGGGGACCTAGAACCAAGCCCGGGAGCCAAGGGGACCAAGACAAGAGCGGGGCCTGGGCCCTGGTTGGACTCTGAACTGCCTTTCAGTAGCTCAGCCTGTGGCACCTGCCCTCCCAGGGGTGTCGTGGGAGGCAGGCCTGCTCCTGGGACAACCCACTGGTGTTTGGGGCACCTGTGGTGTCTTCAGGGACCCGGCAGAGCTTGAGAGCAGTGAGTGGGGCACAGGGGAGGAAGGTGGCCGGAGGAGTGCAGTCGTGCTTGGCTCCTGCCTGACCGTCTAGTAACAAATGAGGGCGGACCGGATCTGCACCAGCTCTGGGACCACATGTCTCTCCCAGGCTCAGCTCTCACCACTCAGCCCGACTGCTCAGTCCTGGGGCTGCTCCCAGACTTCAAGGCCACCGCGGGGTGGAGTCTTGGCCCTGTGATCTCCACATGTCCAGTGGAGGCTGCAGCCCCTGCGTTTGTCTCTCCTGTGTCTCCCCCCGTGGCCCTGGCCCTGCTTGGGGGCCCCCATGGACCAGGCGCGGTGGGCTCTTTGTCCTGACAAGTTTCTCCATTTCCACATCATCTCTCCAGCTGGTGAACTAGGTCCCTGCCTGTGACCTGCATGTTTTTCATGGACCAGAGAGGCTGGTGGCATTGAGACTGAGGGGATGCCTGATGACCCCCCCAAGATAAAGAGGGGAGTGTGTGCCCCATCAGCATTAACCGGGCCATCTTCACTGTTAAGCACAGTGGCGAGCCAGCAAATGCCAACTTACAAAAAACGAGTGGATCACAGCCTTGGCTCAGTGCAAACATGTCTTAGGTTCCTGGGCACGTGGCACTGCCAGCTCACTATGCACGCAGGACCTGCCATCAGCTTCTGGAACCTTGGAAATGGAGTTCACACGCCACCCCCATCTCCTCTCGGCACATAGGAGAGAGAATGCCCACTGGCATTTAGGAGCCCTGGGGGAGAAATGATACATGAAATGTTCATAAAATGCTATGTTTCTGTTTGTTTATTTTTTTCTTGTTTAATAGAGCATCATTCCCAGAGAAGTTTGGTAAAGAAACCAAAATGCTGATACATTTGTGTAAAAGGATACATTAGTATCCCTCTTCTCTCAACTGTAACAAGAAAATCCTTCAGTGCCTGGGAAGTGGGAAAGAAAGGTGCTAAACCTCAGAATGCAGCCGATGCGGTTTCTGCTCTTTGTGTTCAATCTCCTGGGCTTTTGTGTTACATTTCCAATCTGAGCTCAAAATATTTGTATTTACATTGTGTCTGTAATTTCCTGGATACTGTTTTTTTCTCACCTCTCCAAATGTGACCACCTTTCCTAAAATCCTAGGGCTTAAGTGCCTGGCACGGCCTGTGGATTGTCACATAGCCCTTAACCTTGAGACAGTTTGCCTCTTTGATGTGGGAAGTTGTCTCTGCGTTGGAGCTTTGTTATATGTAACTAACATCTAGGTTACATATCAGCCATCTCGTATTTAAACCACCAATTATGGTACCAATGTTGGCGTGACCATCATTCCATGTGAAAGACAATTCAGAGTTTCTTGGAGTCCAGAAAAACTACGTATTTTCTTCCTTGTATCAATTGTAGCACAAGTGAACACAAATGCTTATTGCAGCCAAAACATTTTGAAAGCACACGTGGGCTCTCAGCCCTTTTCACTGACTCCTGGCTCCTTAACGCCCACGTCTGCCCACCTCTCACCTTCTCAGTTGCTACTGTTCTAGTCTGAGGTTCTGTCCTCTTTCTTCTGGACTCCAGTATCTCCTCCAGGATGATGACCTCCCCTCACCCACCCCTTCCTGCCCCTGCTGGTCTCAGTCAGAGGACCTTTTAAGGACATAAATCAGGGGAGTCCTTTTTCTCCCTCCCCCCAGTCAGAGCCCCCACTGGTACCCCAGCTTCTCCTGCACTTTCTCCTCGTCCACTCCGCTGTCCCTGGGGCCTCAATGCCCATTCCGTGCACTTGGCAGACGCCTTCCCTCCTCCAGGCTCTTCATCGAGCGGTTCTCTCTGCCTGGAACCTTCTGTCCCTGGCTCTGTGGTGACTGGCTCCTTCTTTTTTCTTCATATCTCATCTCCAAGAAGCCTTCCTTCTAGGGAATGCAAGAGGGAGAAACTCCAAGTGCATCCTGGAGCCGCGAACAAACCATGTCAGCACTGCTAGTTTGCTGATTATGATTTCTCTCCGAGTGGCTGTGAATTAATTCAGTACATAGTCGAGTGAAGTTTATTGCTTGGGTTTTACAATTCCTTACCCACAACCCTTTTCAGTGTGTGTGTGTGTGCTGTGTGTTGGGAAGAATAAGAAAATCACATTCTTTTCTCCTCACTCTGCAAACTCATGAATCCATGGTACAGCTGTTTCCTGACTGCAGGGTGCTTTAAGGAACGTATGAGTATGCGTTACGCCTCTCTGCTCATGCTAAGGTGAAGTATTCAACAGTCGGTTGTAAGCGTCTCACACTTTAAGGACTGGAGACAGGACATGTCTCCTAAAAAAAAAAGCTGAGCATTGTGCAAGTTTCTCTACAGGTATAAACTCATCTCTCAAAGCAACCACATGTTGTTGGTGGTACTACCGTGTGCTCCCGGCTACTGCCCACTGCATAGATGGGGAAACTGAGGCCCAGGGATGTCACAAAACCTGCCCAAAGTTGCCTACCTCACAAGGGTTGGAGCGTGGATTTTGGACCAGATCTATTGATGCTCATTTTCATATTTGGTGACTGTTGTGCTGTTTTCTTCAAGTCTTTCAGAATCATATCCATACATTACACACGAAGAAGGTGCTTTCATGCAGACTTCATCCGTTCAGGCTTTTTAGTAAGTGGGGCAAAGACTGAGCTGACGCTGCTCCGCGTGAGAGAATGGTGTGAAAAAATCTGCCGAACAGGCGATGCCGGAAGGGAAAGCACGTTTTCAAGGTGTGGAACATTGGCATGCTGTTTACAGGTCATTCTTTCCCTCCTTATCTCAGAAAGAGGGTGGACGCAAAGGGACACAAGATTGAAGTCCTCCTTTATTGTACAAAAGCACTGCTTGCAGGTGGTGGCAGAAAATGAGCTTTTAAAACTTTCTAAATTCCAGACTTTGTACTAAAGTATTCTGGCCGCCCCACCCAAGTCCAAGGTTGTGAATTTTTTTTTTTTTTTTTTTTTTTTTTTTTTTTTTTTTTTTTTTTTTTTTTTTTTTTTTTTTTTTTTTTTTTGTCTTTTCACATTTATAGAGAGAAACCATCTTTTTGTCTTCAGTGCATAGTCATTTCCATTCTACTTTTTGACAGATAGAGAGAGAGACAGAGACAGAGACAGTTAGAGAACCGAACTGTGGGAACTCCCCAGTCCAGCACGTGGGTCCTGCCTGGGCCGGAGCCGGGATTCGATCCCCGGTCCCCGTGGCCTCAAAGCGAGCGCTCAACCCGCTGAGCCGTCCCGGCTTTCCCCAAGGTTGTGAATTTTAATGCTCAAAACCATGACTGAGACTCAGCAAGACACACAGTGGCCCACACGCTGCTCTTGGTTCAGCAGAGCTGGGAAAGAAGCTTTCGGGAGGATTGTGGGGTACACCTGGGGGCCGACTCTGGGCAGAGCCCCGAGAATTACCGCTGCTCAGGTAAGTGAAATGACACAAGAGCCAAACCGCCTCCAGAAGCGGGTTCTCTCCCCGTCTGGGCGAAGCTTGGGGGTTCCCAGAGGCCTCCCGCGAGGTCAGTGCTCTCAGCAGAAGGCGGGGAGGCTGAGAGGAACATCCCAGCTGCTTGGCTCTCACAGGATGCTCACGATGCTTCCCGGCGGCTCACGTCTTGTCAAGGTGTTTCAAGGCCACGGGAGAGGTGTGCGTGTGTTAAAGCGATGGCGCCTCAGTCATGTGTTTGCACTGAGTGAAACACTGCCTCCCCTGTCCCTGCAGTCCATGGATGTGTGCCCCTCGAGGGAAGGGGGGAAGTCGAGCTCTGTGTGGTCCCTGTTCCCCAGCTCACGCTTCTGTGCAAGACGGCCTGGCGTGACATCTGTGACATCTGGCCCAGGGTGTGTGCAGCCTCCAGATTCTCTCACGCCCAACACAGAAGACTTAGCCTGCTAGCAAACCACATTCCCCCGAGCCTCGGATTCCTAGAGGCCAAGGGCACAACGAGAGTTGCAGTAATAAGGGAGGTGGGGAGGTGTTAGCCTTACAGTTATTATTTCTGCTTAGTGGACAAACGATCCAAGGGCCTGGGATGGTGAGTGACTGGTCTGAGGCCACACAGTTACAGTGCGTGGTGTAGCGGCAGGAATTCTGTGGTAGATGCTTGTTGCCTGTGGATAAGGCCACACAGTTACAGTGCATGGCGTAGCGGCAGGAATTCTGTGGTAGATGCTTGTTGCTCATGAATTACCTCATATCCACCCCACCTTCTGATTGGTGTAAAGCAATGCTTCCCAACCTTTTCCCCTTGAGTACCCCTTTTAAACCCATTTCTGTAAATTGGACCCCTTGTTTTTAGAGCAGCTGTTTTTAAATACACTTTTGCTCAGTGCCTATCTTAATGTGAAATTGTGGAAATGAGGTGACGTTAGGAAAGAAAAATTGCTACACTAAAATGACAAACACAAAGTTAAATTTTACAGTCTTGGTAACACAGTTAAATGTTGATACTATTTTTTTGCGTACCCCTGAACGACCCAGCATGTACCCCTGTGGGTACGTGTACCACCGTTTGGGACGCAGTGGTTTGGAGGCATCCTGTCTCCCCTATACCCCATAAGAGATGGGCGTACGGCCCAAGATGCCCCAATTACACGCTTCCTCCCTGTCCCTTCAAATCTGGTTCCTCAGCCACCAGAGCCTTTCCGTAAACTCGTTTTTCCTTAGTTATCCAGCATCAGTTCCTGTTCATTGCAGTTGTAGTCTGTGTGCAGCCAGCTGTCACCAGGTCTGTGGTCCCCTCAGGCTGTGTGTGCTCCTTCCCCTTCCCCACCCCACTTCCGCTTCCGTCGGGGGTGTGGCCTCGCCTAAAGCCAGTGGCCATAGCCCCTTTGAACCCTGCTGACATTTCAACGGAGCCACCAGGTGACAGCTCCTTGAATCTGAAAACGGGATGTATAAACCCGACAGACGGGAGGTGCTAGGAATTTTGCAATAATGTGACATCATCCACTTGGATTGTCCCGAGGGTGTCAGTCTGTGAAATTCGGAGCTGGCGTTGTGTTCGTGGAAGACAGCATATGCTCTTGGGCTCCTCAGTATCCGGGCAGTCCCGGCCGGGGCCTGGCCTCGCGGGGCGCTGACATCCTGCTCTCCCCTAACCTAAGTATCGAGGAGCAAATTCCTTTTCTGTGGGCAGGAGGGGCACGCTAAAGGGAAAGAGCCTTTGCAGGGAGCTGGAAAAAATCACCTGTGCGGTCACGCTGTTTTAGGCAAGAGGAAGCTTTGTGTGTGTGCACGTCTGTGCGCACACGCATACGTGAAGCAGGGACCGGCTTTCTTGGCAAGGCTGTCTAAAGAGGAACGTTATGATGAATAGAATTTAGTGCACAGCAATTTCAGAAATATCCGCCCACTCACCAGTCTTTCAGTCTCTTACTCACGTGGGCCGAAGAGGTGAGCTGAGCCAGTGTGATCTGCCGAGAGCCCGGTTGCCTTTCCGGAAGGCCCCTCTCTCTCCAGGGATGGCAGATGGTCCTCTGACTGACCAGGGCGTTGGGCCAGCTCCATTGCTTTCCCCTTCAGGGGTTCAGGGCGGAGGGTCCCCCCTTCTGACCTGGGCTCTCAGAGGGGCATACGTCATGGGAAGCCCCCACCTCTGGAGGGTTTGCATTGTGCCTTTCCATTCTGGGTGGCTGGTCATAAGAACCTCTGTCCCCTGGATCAGTTTCACCTTGGGAAGTACCCCCTGCAGTTCTGAGGAATGGATCTAGAAATAGATACGCACGTGGCAATGCTTTAGGACGTGGTAATCGGGTAGCACGTACGTGTATGGGGGCTGTCGGAGAACATCCGGCCATACATGCCTCTGTCATGTTACATGGCTGCACACCTTTCTGGACAGCCCTCGTAGGTAACGAGATTTCCAGGATGGGACAGGGCACTGGATTTAGAATGAAGGCTCTAATTTGGTGGCCGTGTTTAATGAAGGCCGGCTTGGCTGCCACAGTGGCCTATGACCTTGAGTAGTCCCTTCAGCTCTCCGGGCCTCAGTTTCCTTCCCTGTTTAAGAGGACCGGAATAGGAAAGGATCTCTGAATTTTCTTCCAGCTTCAATGTTGAAAGATTCTGTGACTTCTGAAATTTCTTATCCCAAGGACTTAAATTATCTCCAGTAAACTTGAGCAAATGTAACCATTTGATGATATGCTGGAAAACTATATTTATAGTGTCCCTGTTAAAAGATACCCATATTTTATTTATACATTTACACATGCATTTGTCTCTAAATATACATATGTGTGTACATACTAGTGCTAACTGTACTACATTCTACTAACTATATTATATATGCAATTATATATAGTATACATACTATAAGGAATTACGCTAATTAATGTGTGTGTGTGGGTGCTGATCTTACACTATTTTGCTGTTGTCGTTCACAGAAGTCAAACATGAGAATACATAAACCAGACCAGAAATGCAGGTCAGCGGGCCCGGGGGTTCTCCGTCTGGCTTCCGGGACAGTCCCCTTGAGGTGCCCTGCTGCTTTCACACAGCACGTCCCCAACAGAGGGGACTGAGTTCCTCACTGTGTGGTTTTCAGATTGTGCTCGGTGGGATTTCAGAGCTTTAGAGCTTCTCTGAAATCCAAGAAAATACGTGAAAAAAAACAATTTTTTACTCACACATACCCGGGGAGCTTGGCAGGTTGGGTTTCAGTGGCTCAGACAGCCTGTGCACACTTGGGGCCACACGTCTGTCCTCTTCTGTGTGACACGCTGTGGGCTGATCGATTAACCCGGGTCGGCGTGATTAGGTGGCTCTCCTGCCCTTTGTTAAAGACTACCCTGTGGTCAGAGGACAAGCTGTCACAAACAGGACTGTGTCACCCATCTTGGTCATGTGCACTCGGGAGGGAAGTCACCAGGTGTAACCCTGCACCTGGCATCCTGACCCTTAGGTTCACATTTGCAAGGTCATCAAAATAGCTTCATTGTTCCCAATGCCAGACTTTGTACTAACAATATATTACAAACCAAGCTTAAATAAATGAAATCCTACTTTTCTCTATGGGTAGGAATTCAATGTAAGATTTATTTGGAAACATAGTTCTGTTGCTAAAAGTGTTGTAAAGCCACCCATGTAAAAGGACACGAGACATTAGAGGCCGGCGCTGTAGATCGGGGCCCTGCTTTCGTTGCTTACTAATGTGGTGGCCTTGGGCAAAGTGATTTGTCATCTGCACAATGGGTCTGCTCTCCAGCAGCCACGAGATTTCTGAGGATTATAGACAAGTGTACAACCAGGCTGGATCCTGTGCCTGACGCATCACAAAAAAGTTTGACATCTGATAGCTATGATAATGGTTTTCATGCTGGGAATTAAAGTCCACAGCTGTCACGTCTGGCCATTAAGAGCCATTTACTTTACCCTGTAGAAATCGGTGGATTTCATTGTATTTGCATGTGTTAGCCTGTTTACTTACACAGAGAACATAGCGCATGCATATCCTGGTAAATATATTTTTCTTCTAATTTAGAGGCCTTTTAGCAGACGGTAGCGGCACACTTCTCTTTCTGATAACATCTTGGTGGCAAATTAACTTCCTTTTCTTCCATTTTGAGAGTGTGCGGCACCTTCGCAGAATAATTGTACTTTAGATTTTTTTGTGATAGAAGAAACCCAACGGCCCATGGGAACGGCTTGTATGCATCGGGGCTGCGAGATGCTGCTTTGTGTTGATGTGTAGGCTCTTTGTGGGTGCGCTGCACAAATCCCTGCTCTTGGAAATGTTTCTGAGACCCCCTGGGAAACTTGAAGAGGGAACAAGGAGCTAATTTAAGAAGCTGCCAGCCGCCTCCTCTCATTAACTTGCTCTCCGCTCCTGGGAGAGGGTGTGGAAATACGGAAACACGCCAGAAGTGACTGCCCTTCTGGTGGTCCGTGGTGTTTGGAAGCAGAACGATTCAATCAACAGGCACGAAACTACAAAGGGATACAGTGTGCCCGCCCCCTGCCCGTTCACTGCCTCCCATGCAGGGCACACTGGTGAATGGCGATCCCCTTTGAGCAGGTGTGCGGACGGGCAGCTGCCACAGGGGACACGGTCATTGGCATTCAGCTTGAACCCCAGAGCATCCGGTCCTCCCGGTCGCTTTCTTGTGCTGCTGGGAAAGAGTAGGGGGCCCTTTGTGCTGGGAAGCCACACGCCACCAGAGCCCAGGGATGCAGACTCGACACGCTGGGAAGAGCTTGCAGCCTCTCCCCTCGGATCTCTGCCGGACTCCGCAGACGCTCACGGCACCCGGGGCTGCGGGTGCAGCTAGCTAACTTTTTCGTGACATCTTGAAGAGATTCAGGTCCCAGAGAATTAGAGGAATTGGTGGGTGGGGGGCTGAGGCTGTTCTTCAGCAGAGATGGCTTTGACCTCCTGGAGGATGTGGCTCCCGGTGGAATGGGCCCAGTGGGTGTGGACGGCGGTGACCAGCAACGGGGACCCCAATCTGCAGGTCCTTCCCGGAAGCCCTGGAAAGAGGCAAGTTGGCTGTGCGTGTGCAGGGCTGGGGGCCAGGGCCACACCCGGCAAGATCCAAACTCCTGCGCCTCTGGGATGCTCAGCGGTGAAACTTCCTTGTGTTTTTCCCGCGGTTAGGAGGCAGGCCCTGCAAAACTTCAGTGTGTTGTTGCACAAATGCGGATCTTGAATTCTCCCCGGTGGACAGAAGCTCAGCCCTTTATTATTAATGTGTTTGTGAAGAGTCAGTATGGCCCCTGTTGTGTTTTGCATGAATTGAGTCTTCAGTCATGAAATTTGATAGCATGCAGGCTTTGGCTCACTGGGCCCCATCAAAAGCAGTTCTGATGTTTCTATTCATCTCTTTGGGCCCCTGGGGGGCTTCGTGGCTGCTTGGAGGAGCCAGGGTCTTGGGGGACGTGGGAAGAGGGGGGCTGTGGCATGGATGAAGTGAATCGCTGACAAACATGTTGTAAAAACATCGATGTAGATTTTCTGAAGGCGAACTCACCAAATGGCTCCTGTTTTCCTTTCTGGCTGTCTCTGGAGGGACCCGGCTTCTCTGCTGGCCGACAGATGGTCTTTAAAAGACTCTGACCCCTGCACAGGTCACTGGTTCTTTGACCTTTCGGGGAGCTCAGCAGCCTAAGCATCTCATGTGCTGTACTCTCCTGACATGTCAATGTCTGAGTCTGTGTTTTCACCCACATTTGTCCACTGGATCCCTTGTGCTAGCAGCAATCCTAAGAATCGCCCTCTTGATAATTACCTTCCTCACTGCAAAGGGATAAATGGCATTTTGGTCTATTCTAAAATATTCGGAGAGGTGGCAGCCGGGCCAGGTGATGCCTCTTGCACGCTGGCATTCAGCGCGGGCGGGGGTGGGGGCCTGGAACCGTGGACCTGAGGAGCTGCCCCCCGACCGGAGGACACATGCCTGGCTCTGGGTTTTGGGGAGACCTCATTCTTCCTGGCTTAAAATGGAGTCCCCAGTGGCAGCAGGGTGACGGATAAGGGCTGTGTGCCCAGGACAAGGCTTTAGTTTGGTGAGTGGCTTCCCCCTTGTGACTGGCAGGGTGGGAGGGTGACCTCTCGGGGTGGGATTTCAGTCCATTTCTCTGAGTGAAGAATTGTCCTTGAGCAGATGTTCCTGCAGACCCCTGAGGGGTCTTCATGCTGCTGGGGTCAGTGGGCTGTGCACATCCTCCAGCTGACTGGCTTGCTGCATTCGTTCATTCATTCATTCATTCCACAGCTGTTCATTCACTGCCTCCTGGCTTAGGGCTTGGGGATGCTGAGATTCCCCTGTGTCCTCGTGGCCTTTTCTTGCTCAGCAGAGGAGAAAGAGAATTAACACAATTAGAGAGAGAATTAATGGAGATAACGAGTCATGAGCAGCGCTGCAGGGCGGTGGGAAAGCGTGAATGACCAGGTAGGGTGGGGAGGGGCTGAATGAGGTCGCGTCTCATGGAGTGAGAGGGTCCTATGGGCGTGTTGGAACCACGGCATCGGAAAAGCCTGCCTTGGAACGCCTCTATGTCAGTTTGCCAGAGCCGACGCCGCATAACACGTGCCCACGTTAACCAGAAGATCCCGCTGAGTTTGTATTTGCCACTAAGGCCAGACGTCTGTGTTTTCAGTGGAGCTGAGTTCAAAGACCAGCTCATCTGGTCACAGAGCGGACGATACCGAGACTCTTGGAAATCATGCTGCGGAATGACTTCCGCGAGTCTGTTCTCACGCCGTTTAATCGGGCAGCAAGCCCGACGGCACCGGGGCTCCGGAGGCCGTACGCTCCTCCAGCATGAGCCCCGGGCCCCACCTCACCTGTGTCTCTCCCTCTCCCTCCATCAGGAGTTCTGATTCTGAAGAAGCGTTTGAGACCCCAGAGTCGACGACACCTGTCAAAGCTCCACCGGCCCCACCCCCACCGCCCCCCGAAGTCGTCCCAGAGCCTGAGGTCAGCCCACCGCCTCCCCCCGAAGAACCAGGTAACCAAGGGTCAGGGGTCCGGGGGCTGGAGGAGGGTGTCGCTGAAGCCCCTTCAGTCCCTGGTTGCTGGGGCCTCACAGCTCCGGGCTGTGTTCGGTGTGAGTGAAAAGTGAGGGTGAGCAGATTCAGCAGGTGGGGCTGTGTTTTCCTTGCAGAGGTTTCGGGGAGGCTTCTGGGAAAACCACTCAGTCCGCTCTGGGTGCCTTGCACCTGGCACCCAGGATTGGGTTTGGGTGGGGCAAGGGGTCTTGGAAGTTTCTGGTGCTGTCTTGGATTTGAATATTTGGCCCCTCGCTCCTGGGAGAACACTTGGGCTCTGGTCGCCCCACGTGAGTCTGCATTTTGATTATACAACATGGCTCCCGGGGGCTTTGGGAATGGAAAGGGGTGAGAAGAGAATGTGACAGCCGAATCCACGGCCGGAGGGCTCATTTACTCCTCAGTAACCTCACGTCACCTGTTTTCTTATCACTTCCCCACATCCTTTCTCTCCTCGTGTGACTTAAACTACAGACCTTTCTGCACCTTTCAGATGTGACGACAAGGGTGGGGTGGGGGATGGGACAGATCTCATTTCCACACCACCAGCCTGCACACCTGGCCGCTATTCTCCATCTGTGTCCTCCACTCACCACCGTGGACGGGGCCGCCGCTAGCGTGAAAGCTTAACCACGTGGCCTGGAAGGAAATGGGGCCGCCAGAGATGTCCCCGCAGCCCCGTCAGGAGGCGGGCGGCACTGTGCTTAGACCTGGGCAGCCCAGCCCGCTCTGGGCCCTGCACGTTCGAGCTGCCCCCTCTGGCCGGCTTCCGCCCTCTCTGTTAAAGTCTGCAGGGCCCACCCAGCTCCTTCCGCACCACGCTGTGGATCCCTGGGAGCAGCCACTTCCTGGGCCCAGTTCCCTTCTCCTGGCCCATCTTCCTGGGGCCAACTGTGCCCATGTTTGCACATCTGAACCCAGGAGTAACCAAGGATGGGGCTGGGGCCTACAGGTGTCCGCACACCTGTGCTCAAGATTGCCCCAGGTGTGAGGGATGGAGCGCAGGTGGGAGGAGAAGGGCCAGGCCTCCATCTACTCCTGCCCCGACCAGGAGCCAGGTGGACTAAAATCGAATCACATTTGATCTTGATTTGCTTTTTAGAAAGAAGTGGGTGGAGCCCTCCCGTCTTACCTCCCTGGGTTCAAGCAGGCTGTTGTTTCAGAAAGCGTAGACACGCCCGGCTTTATTCCTAAAGCAAACACGCTCAGTGGTGCCAGGGGAAGAGTGGCAGAACTGTTTTTAGGGCAGACGTCTTTGCTGGTGTCTGATAAATGCAGTTTTAACATTCCTCCCTGTTTCACAGCTCATCAGTTAGTATTTTAGTCACTGATTACACATCCAATCTAGGTGCTGGGCTCTGAGGGTGTCATTACTAGAGGTTATTTGATTGCAAGGTGGACAAGCCAGAAAGGCCACTGACGTTTCTCAGGGAGTCTTTTGCATCTCCGCATGTAAAGTTTCATTTCCTATAATATAAAAGAATCACCCTGACGTTTAATGGAATGTGAATGACACATCGATTGTAATCCCCACGTCAAACATGATTGAGAATCGATTGTCTTTTTTGTGGGTATAATCAGTCACGCCTGTACATGTGTGGGGTCCTTTAGGAAAGAATTTAGAAAACAAGGGCAGTGCGTGACAGTGTGAGGTCCACCCCCCAGCGTCATGGGGTGGACACAGGAAGGCCGCTGGTGGGCGCACGGCCAGTCACTTAGCTCCCCGCTCTGGGCACGGTTTGCACGTCTCTTCTTGGGCCTGCCCTTGTTTTCCAACAAAGCAAAGGACAGTCTTCATTCTTAACAACAAACACTTGTACAGCACCCACATCTTTTTTAGATGGCAGTTTCCAAAAGAACGAGTCTTACAGAGGGGAGTGAGAGAGGAGCCGCACCCAGAAGGGGTTGTGACAGTGATTGTCCAGAGTCCAGCCCCCCTGCTGGAGTCTTTGAAAGGAACTTCACATTTCTCCACCCTGAAAAACTACAGCGAGGCTAAGTGTGTGCTGATTATACAGCAAGGGCACTTCTGGTTGGAGTTGTGTCTGCTTAAAACCCTAGGCGTGGGCTGTACCAAGAGCCATTTGATTTGCTGCCCTTGGTAGAAAAGTCGGCCGGTTTGTTCTGTTGTCAGCGTGGGCCATTACCCCGGTGCATGCAGAGGTGGGTGGAGGAGCGGGGGCTTCCTTCTGAGAACCTCGGGAGAAAAGGGCGAGAGAGGAAGAGCTATTGTTTGGTTTCCCTCTACCGAAGTGCCTGGGCCACCGCTCAAGGGCAGAGAGAATCACATGAAACAATCGATGTAACCCTTGGCAGGGAAACCCACATTTTATAAAACAATCACCTTACCGTGGGTCTTAGCAGCGTGTTTGCGTTCAGTGGGAGGGCTGGTGGGAGAGATGGGGGATGGGCGAGGTGCTGGAGTTTGCCTTGTGTCTGTCCTGGTCTGGGCCGGGCCAGGCCAGCATGCCGTTCATCCGAGCCCAGTTTTCTTTTCTTTTTTTTTAAGGTTTATTTTATTGATTTTTTGACAGAGAGAGAGACAGAGAGAAGGGGGAGGGCCCAGAGCAGTCTCCATAGTTGACAGCATTAGTTTCCCATATAGTTTCACTCCACAGGTGGGCGCAGGGCTGGGCAGGGCAGGAACTGGGCCAGGAGCCTCCCACATAGGTTCTGGCAAGAACTGAGCTTGGGGCACACCCCAGCTCAGCATGTGGGTCCGCACGGGCCAGGGCCGGGATTCGATCCTTGGTCCCCAGGGCTTCAAAGCGAGTGCTTAACCTGCTGAGACATCCCAGCTTTCCCCCAAGCCCAGTTTTCTTATCCATTAAATGAAGAAGGCGAACTGTGAAGGTCCCAAGATTCTTCCCCTCTGACCGTCCGTGGTCCCGTGAACAGAACACTTGGCTGCTGTACCATAACCATGTTATTAGAGCTCCCACTGGCCACCAAGGGCCATAATTAAATGTCCCATAATTAAATAAGAGCTCCCACTGTAGCATCTGCCGCGTGCCAGGGCTGTGCAAGGCTCTTCGCGTGTTTCATCTCCAACTCAGATGAGAGAATAAGCATTATGCATTGTGACATTATTACTGAGAAGAGGTGACGCTATGCTCCCTGTGCCGGAGACCCTTTGCCCAGGTTTATCGGTTCAAGGTCAGAGTCTGGTCTGTGAGTGTGGGGTGTCATGTGCGGACTCCTTGGGTCCTGGGGGCCCGTGGATCCCTCCCTGCCCACAGGGAGCACGTGGAGAGAGAAGTACCAGCACAGCTGACAAACGTGCTCCAGTTAGAAACAGTCCGGCGAGGCTAAGAGGTGTGGCTTTTGGAGAAGGTAGGCTGGCATCAGTTGAGTGGCATTAGTTACCTCTTATCAGCTCTCTCTTCCTCAGAATTCCCTCTTATTTCCAAACATTTGGGGTTTTTTTGTTTTGTTATTGTTATTGTTGTTTTGCCTAGCTTGGCGATTTTCTTGCTCAGCACTGGAGTTATAAACCATGCTGTGTCCCCCCAAATTCAGATATTGAAGCCCTAACCCCTAGTGTGACTGTGTTTGAAGGTAGGACCTTTAAGGTGATCGGGATTAAAGCCATAAGGGTGCAGCCCTCGTCCAATAGGACTGGTGTCCCTGTAAGAAGAGAGGGGCACGCAGGGCTGAGCTCCACACAGGAAGGGTCGTGTGAGGACACAGGGAGAAGGCAGCCATCTGCGAGCCCAGCAGCAAGGCCTCAGGAGCAGCACCTTGATCTTGGGCTTCCAGCGCCCAGAATTGTGAGGGAATGAACGCCGGCTGTGTGAGCCCCAGCCTGGTGCTTGGCTGTGGTGGCCCAAGCAGACTGCCACAGCGGGGGCCCACTAGTGAGCCTTCGCATATGGTGGGCCAGGGGTGTTGGTTTCAGCATCAGACCAAGTCGGAACCCGGAGCCAGGGCAGGCGTTGCCCAAGTCACACTGTGGGGGTGCACCAGTGAAGCATGTGTCCACGTGGATGTATCCACCCGGAGTCGGGGCCTTCTTCACCTTTGTCTATAGCACACCCCACAGTGGCTGACATGTAAGGGCACCCACATTATTTTGCGGAATGGATGAATGAGTTGTGTTCATGCAGAAATGGTGTGTGGACATTCAGAAACCCAGTGGGTATTCTCGGAACCCAGCTGGACCACACTGGCTTTGCATGTGTGACTTCTTCCCCTAAGAACTGCCTCACCCAGGAGGCCTCCAAGCAGCAGAAGGAAGGGCCCTCCCAGCCCTAGAACGGGCCCCGGGGAGTGTTCTGGCCACCACACCGTAAGACAGCCATCCTCAACCAGGGACAGTTTTGCCCTCTAAGGAGATATTTGGCAATTTCTAGACACATTTTTGGTTGTCACAGCTGGAGTGGGGGGTACTACTGGCAAAGATGCTGCTAAACATCCCACAGTGAGCAGACCAGCCTCCACAACAAAGATCTAACCATCCCAAAGTGGCCCCCGTGCCGAGGTTAAGAAGTGCTGCAGCAAGATTCGGCTTCCTGGGGCCCGATGATTTAATTAGGGGATGTCAGTTCTAACGAGGGAAGCCGTGTTAAGCAGGCCGGGAGCTCTTCTTCCCGGGGAAACGGTGAGCAGATGGTGAAGCTGACTGTCTGCTGACGGTTGCCTGATTCGGGGCAGAACCACTGGCATCTGAAGGGCCTCCGAAGGCTGCTACGGATGGGCCGAGGCTCTGTCTTCCTTCTTCGAGGCCGGCGTGGAAGCACCTGTCCTGTGTGACCGAAGCAGGAAGACCAGGCCGCTGCTGACGGCAGGATGGGTGCTTGAGGGGCCGGGTCCTGGGGGAAGTAGGGAGGAAGCGATTTTAGAAGGAAGAAGGATGGGGTCACTCCTGCTTCTGAGAAGGGCAGGAAGCGGGAGTGTTTTAAGACGATGGAGTGGTCAGTCATGTGGAGGACAGAGGAGCTGAGAGGCTTTGGTCAAGGGCTCCAGCGGGTAGGACATCTGCTCCGCATCTGGCCTGGGGCGGCATTGAGTGCAGACTTGAGGGGAAGGTTTGAAACCACAACCGGCTAATGGGTGGGCTCTGGGAAGGTGCTCAGTTATAGGCATTTACTGATTCTGCAAGAGGAAGCGCCAAGCCAGATCAGGTGAGCTCCCGAACTCCAGGGGCTTGAGCTTTCCCGGGGCTGTCATCTCTCAGGCAGCACGTCATCTGCTGGCTCCTTGGCCAAGTGCTCCTGGAGGGAGCTTTGCTTACAAGCAAAGTTTGTTTGGTAAGCACCGTGCGAGGTACTCACCACCTGGAGATTTGTAGTCGTGAGCATGAGAAGATCTACAGTGAGAAGCCAGTTCGGGTAGAAGCCAGCCCTTCCGGAACCTTGTGTGTTAGTTGGGATGAGGGATATAGGACTGCCGGGTGTAGCAAGTCGTAAAAATACAGGGTGCCCTGTTAAACTAGAGTCTCCGATAAATGACCTAGAACTGGGACATGGGACATATGTATAGTAAAAACGTATTCATTTATGTGAGATTCAAATTTAACCGAACATCCTGTATTGTATTTATATGACAGCTGTCCCGGCGGGCGGTGGGGTGGATGCTGGGCCATAACTCCTGCTGGTGAAACACACTGTGTGAATGGCGTCCCAAGTTAGGTATGTGCCAACTCTGTAATGCCTCCTTCCACGGACCACTTTGCAGTGTTTGCCCTCCTTGGTATCGGAACACGTTTTTGCTTTTTCTGGGCAATCGGCGACTGGCCTCCTTGACTGCCCAGGATGGCTGTGAGCCCAGAAATGCATGAAAGGTGCCACCTGGTGCGAGCAGAGCCTGGATTAGCCAAGGCCAGGCTGGCCAGGTCCCCCTGGGGCAGTCGGGCTGTGAGGTGACCGAGCATCTCCCGCCAGCCTGTGGAGCATCCGCGGCTTGTTGGAAAATAAGGAGCAGCTTCGTTGGCCGGCAGTGGCTGAGGGGGTGGAGGAACTGAGAGGAAGCAGCAAAGAGAGGAGGGAGAATAGATAAGGGGGAAGGCTGAGAAGACAGGTGTGGCAGACAGCATTGGAGGGAGAGGTTATCGGGTATGCCTGCAGACAGGTGACATGTGGGACAAACTCAGCCCTGTTGCATCTGCCTGGCAGCCTCCACAGAAAGGGTCCCTATTGTCCCTCATCATGGCCTTTCTCGCATTATTCCTGTCTTCCTCCCTTATTTCTCTCCCTTGCTTTAGCCTCACTGGCCTCTGAGGTTTCTGTAACATGCTAGGCATGCTTCCACCCCAGGGCCTTTGCACTTGCTTTTTCTGTTGTCAAGGATGCTTTCCCCAGGATGTCCTCCTGGTTCTCACCTTTACCTGACTTCTCACGTTTGTTTAAATGCCTCCTGCTAGGAGGGCTTTTACCCAACTACCTTATTATATACTGTAGCGCCCCTACCCTGCATTAATTTTTTTCCATAGCACATATCTGGTAGTCTGTACATTTTCCTGATTTATTTGCTCCTTGACTGTCTTCTCCCCAGAGAATGTAACTTCCAGGAGGGCACGGATTTTGCTCATTGTCTTGTCCATTGTTGAATGCCCTGTACCCAGAACGGTGCCTGGTCCCACTTGGGCACTTGGTAAATGTTTTGGATGACTGAATGGTCTGAGCTATTCCTGAAACAGCCCTTATCACTCTCATGTTATGGATGAGGGAACTGATTGAGGGTAAGCCCGTCCAGGGTCTGGAGCAGGGTTTGTGCCCACAGTGCCCGCCCCATGGTGGGCCAGGTTGGCTTTGCTTAGAGGTGAATGGTCTGGCCCACAGTAAGAAAATGCTCCACAGGGTCCTATTTCCTAAGTGACAGGTTTGTCTCCATTTGCAGGATGTGGGGCTGAGGCCGTGTCCGTCCCTGATGGCCCGTGCAGCAATAGCTCGGTGGAAGGCAGCCCTTTCCACCCCCCCACACACTCCTTGTCCACCGTCTTCGATGAAGACAAGCCCATAGCCAGCAGCGGGACCTACAACCTGGACTTTGACAACATCGAGCTGGTCGATCATTGCCAGACCCTGGAGCCTCGCTCCTCAGACTCCAAGAGTCCAGAATGCAAAGTGAGCACGCGGAGGAAGTCCACGGATTCTGTCCCCGTCTCTAAGTCCACACTGTCCCGCTCTCTTAGCCTGCAGGCCGGTGATTTTGATGGTGCTTCTTGCTCAGGCAACCCCGAAGCCGTGGCCCCGGCCCCAGATCCATACGGCACGGGTTCGAGCAGTGCTTCCAATACCCTTAAGCGAACTAAAAAACCACGGCCTCCTTCCTTGAAAAAGAAGCAGACCACTAAGAAGCCCTCTGAAGCACCCCCAGTGAGGGAGACCCAACAAGAGCCCGTCGAGGAGAGTCCTGTTCTCAGTGAGGAGAAGCAAGCATCTGAGACAAAAACGGAACCTGCCCAGCCGGAAGGTTCTGGACCAGCCTTATCAGAGGAGGAGGAGGCACCCCTAGAACCTGTGGCTGTGCCCAGGGCTGCCGGCCCCCCGGACTCAGAGGGTGCAGAAGGGGCCGTCCCCCCAGCTTCTGCAGGTGGCAGAGTACAGAACTCGCCCCCTGTTGGAAGGAAAACGTTGCCTCTTGCCACGGCCCCAGAGGCAGTGGAGGTGACCCCATCAGATAGTGGGGGGCAGGAGGACTCGCCAGCCAAAGGGCTCTCTGTGAGGCTGGAGTTTGACTATTCTGAGGACAAGGGTAGTTGGGATAGCCAGCAGGAAAACCCCCCTCCTACCAAAAAGCCGGGCAAAAAGCCAGCTGCCAAAATGCCCCTGAGGAGGCCAAAGCTGAAAAAAACACCCGAAAAACTGGACAACAGCCCTGCCTCACCCACCAGGTCCCCCGCTGAGGCCAATGACCTCCCTATTGCTAAAGGGACCTACACCTTTGATATTGACAAGTGGGACGACCCCAATTTTAACCCTTTTTCTTCCACCTCAAAAATGCAGGAGTCCCCCAAACTGCCCCCACAATCCTACAGCTTTGACCCAGACACCTGTGATGAGCCCATTGACCCCTTTAAGTCATCCTCTAAGACCCCCAGCTCACCTTCTAAATCCCCAGCCTCCTTTGAGATCCCCGCCAGTGCCATGGAAGCCAACGGAGTGGACGGGGATGGGCTAAGCAAGCCCGCCAAGAAGAAGAAGACGCCACTGAAGACGTAAGTTCACTGGAGCGGGCGGGGCGGGGCTTTGGCATGATCTGGGGCCACCTGCCTTGATAGACTTGGGCCGCCCTCATCCCTCCCATGGTTGCTTCAGTGTCGCCATGTTTGTGGCAGGACACCCGTTTTCCTTCCTCCCTGCACCTGTGGTAGTGGCATTTTCCCTGTCCACATATCCCTTTGGGTCTAGAGCCCTTGATCTTTTGCCTTGATAAGTCAGTGGTCTGAAGCTCTACTTTTAGTTGAAGACCTGACTTACACCTCCAGGGGAGTGTGGGAGATCCCCTAGAAAGGAACAGTCCCTTAGACTCCTGGTCAACCTCCCTGTTGGTGACTTACCCTTTCCCGCTTAGTATGTGAATTGCTTTTTGGAGTGGCCTAAAAGCTAGGAGATACGCCCTTTAACATGTTAAAATGTATAGTATTTGTTTCTGCCTGTTAATGAGATTGGCCCAGGAGGCCTGTTCCCTTCCCTGCACCCTAACCAGGCTATAGGAAACACCCCTATTTGTTTCTATCCTTCTCTATACTTGTCTATTGCTCACAAGACCCCCAAAGGCCCTGTAGATCCAGAAGAGCTCAGTAGGACCCAAAAGGGAGAAGCCATCCCCACAGTCCCCAGGAGGCCATCAGTAATCAGGCCGATTGTCTCTAACCCCTGGCCGAGTGGATGGCCCTTGAATGCTACATGTCCACGCCTCCACAATTCATTCCGAGACCCAGCCCTGACTTGGGGTGGCTACAGGGCTGTTCTCAGGACTTCGGTCCAAGCGTGGTGTGGTTGGGACTGAGAGTGTTTCTCCTCGCTCTCTTATATGAAGTGTCCTCAGTAGTTTAACTTGTCCGTGCAGACCAGCCTTCCAGCGGCCACTGGGCAGAACAGATCACGGCTCATGGCCCCTGAATCTCACTGAGTCAGTGGTACTAATGGAATGGAGACAGGGTGGCCTGTTCACCACCCATGCAGGGCTCTCTCGAGCATCTAACATCTCAGAAGAACCCAGGGCTTCCTGAGAAGTTCTCTGAGCGGGACGTGGCCTTTAGAGCAGCCTGCTGCTGTCTGGTGGTGGTTGGGAGGTCATCCTGGGCAAAACTGTGGACTTTTCTTAGGTTAATTACCCAACCTAGGCTTTTACTAGAGACTGTAGAATCTGTGTTGGAAGCTTTCTGTTAAGCCTCAGACAAGAGAAGTCTGAGATGCTCAGACTGCAAAGCCGTGTGCTCTCATCTTTGGAATGAGAGTCAACTTGTAGCCACCTCCTCCTTTCCCACGGAGAGCTTGGCTTTTAGACTTTGTTCTGTCGTGAGAGCTGACAGAGGTCAGGGAGGCTGGTCCATCTCGCAGCCTCATCTCTAGTGCAGATGGCTTGGAATCCGACACCGGGTGACAGAGCTCTTTGAGCAGCAATGCATTAGGGGATAATTGGAAACGAGAGAGGAAGAAGGCTTTCTCCCTCAGTGCCTCTCCAGAAAGCTGGGCTGTTTCCCACCCTCCCAAGCAGAACCTACAGCGAATGACTGTTGTATCCTAACCCCTTAATAACCAGTTCTCTGCAGATTTATCTTTTTTGTCAGTTCCTTCTGTCTGTCTCTCTTTTTCTTTGTCTTCTCATCTTAGGATGGTTGAAGATGTGATGTCTGTGTGTTCTCTGTTGTAAGTACACTTAATGGAATCTGCCTCTTAGACTACATGTGCTTTTTCCCTGCCTTTTGTTTTTGCTTCCCAGCCCTTTTTCTTTCTTCTCCATGGCTGCTTCTGACACAGTGTTTGCGCGGCGGGCCTGGGAATGACGGGGCATGGGGCTTCCAGTAGCAGAGTTATGTTTCTGTTTCATGGTGATTAGTGGAAGTGGAAACGTGGTCATCCAGCATCTGCCTGCTTGTCAGCAATGGAAGTTTTTTTCCCCTTTGCATATTGGATGTCTTCATCTGAAACCCATACATTATTATTTTATTTTATTTTTTGGTAACTCATTTCATTCTTTCATCTGAAATTGAATGAGTGGGCGATTGCTTTCCAAGAACTGTGTCTTCACGTGAAAAGAACCATCCAGTCTGGCCACAGGCAGTGACTGCTGTCTTGTGTTCTTGCAAACACGTGACGCAGAAATGCTCATGCTGTTCTGAACCGAGACCCGCGGAGCCCCCTGACATGCAGGGTGGGCTCAGAGTGGAGCACACAGCTAGGAGAGCCACCGCCCGGCCGCTCTGGGCCTGTGTCCCTGGTTACCCAGGACTGGGCTGTGTATCTGCATGGCATTGTGGGTCACCCTGCTGGATGCTGGTGGAAACAGAGTAGGCTACCTCTGTGCCTCTACAGCTTTGCGTCCCTGGCCGGGAGGGGTCTTGTGGGCAGATCCGGTGGCCCAAGGACAGGTCCCTTCCCTGCCACCCTGTCCTTACAAGGGAAGCTGGCCTGGTTGCGGGCATCTAGCAGCCCCAGGAGAGGGTTCAGTCTCTCATGCTGTCTTCTGCCCAAGGGGTTTCTTTAGGATTTTAGAGCCATTTAGCAACCTTAAAACTATGCAGTTAATATATTTATATGCATGAATAAATATATGCGACAAGCTGTGATTGCACTGTTCGTATGGCAAATGGCTCAAATGCTGTAAATAACCATTGGTAGTATTTTGTTTCCATGACTGAATGCCATTGTTGGAGCGTTTTATTTGAGAGAACACAAGGAAGGAACTTGAATGCCAAATTGCTCTGTCCATCCAGTTACCTTTTGGAGCAGGGGAGGGGAGTTGGGGTCTAAGGTGCGGGACGACCCCTGCCCCAAACCCTTGCTTTGCTGGTAGCAGAACCATAGCATAGAGGGGCCTGAGACCAGGAGACAGGCATCTGTAGATGGAGCAGCCTCTGTTCTGACCATGGAGGTGACCCCGACCTCCCCATGGACTTAATGGAATCGTCTAGGCTGAAAGTCCCTTCCTTCTGACCCCTTTGGGAGTCTGATCTGACATTTCCTTGGACTCGTGTCCTGGTTGCCCCACTTACTTACATGAAGGAGAACAAGTTAGAGAAAAGAGCTGTGAATCTTGTCTGTTAGCCGTGGTTAGGAAAAGACTTAAAAAAACTAATCTTATCCCTGAAAAGAGTTCTGGATGTTGATTGCCAACCAGGTGCCTGTACTTCACACTACTGGACTGTGCGCTGAAAAATGTTTAAGATGGTAAATTTTACGCTATGTATAGTCTTTACCAAAATTAAAGGGAAAACCGTCCTCTCACCTCTGACGGTCGTCAGAACCCCACCTGGAAGCTCAGTCAGAGGTGCAGGCATCTGTGAAGTGCCTGTGAATAGGAAGGGATCTGCCGATTCTCCCTGAAGACCCACAACGTTCCTTCCTGTGTCTGCACGGCTCCGAGCGCTGTTCCTTAAGTGACATGCCACGTAGTCTGTCATGTGGATCCTGTTCCTTGGTGTCCTGAACCTAGGCCCCCTCCTTCCACCTCAGGTGGTCCAGGCATTCCTGGGTGAACGAGGGGACATTCATCTGCTCACCCAAAATGTGCTCTTTAAAATAAGTAAGAGCAGAACACCTGGTTAAATTTAGCTTCATTTTTCTGGGTCAGCTCTCCAAAATGGCATCTCTTTAAAGACTTCCAGCTTGGTGAATCTTTTCCTTGGGGGGCGACAGTGGTATCCGTTAAAGACTCAGAATGAGCTGTTGGCGTGGATGTCTTCTGGTTGGTGTTGGAGTGGGGTAGGCGGGAGGGGGGTCCGGGCCAATGCTCAGCAGAGGCGGGGTTCGGTCTGCTCTGTGTGCTCTGGAATGTTCCGTACCTCTGTTTGTTGTGTTCACATTTTCCATTTTGTTTCCAGTGACACATTTAGGGTGAAAAAGTCGCCAAAACGGTCTCCTCTCTCTGATCCACCTTCTCAGGTATAATGTTCCCTCGATGTTTATGATTTTGTTGCTCACCCGGGAGTGAAGGGTGAGGTGGTTTTATTGTCCACTAGTCATCAGAGCTTTTCTTTCTGCTCATCTTGGGCACGTTTCCAACACCCCCTTCTCGCCTCCTACGTGGAGGGTCCCTTGGTGTTTGCACGACATTGTTTTGATTCCTTCACTTTGTGGGGAGACCAGTGTGTGTCCTGAGAGTAGGGAAGATGTTTTTGAAGAATGCCAGCTGGACATTTCTAGAAGAATCTGTGCCAGTCCATTCTGACCAGTTAATTTGCTAAGAATGTATATGAGTATCAAGTTAAGGAAGTCTGTTGACATAAATTGAATGTATAGTGAGAAAAACTGAATATGTGAGAAGAGCTCTGGATTATGTAACCCAAGTCAGAGTGGGGAGATAAATTCAAATCCATCCCCTGACGACATGGGGCTTGGACTCTTCACAGGAGTGCCTGTCTCCCTCTTACCAATTCCTCTACTAGATGTAAACCATTCTTCTATCCTGTTTATACACCAAGGACGGCCAGGCCGTTCAAGGTATAAAGAGACCAAACCTCCCACCCTGATCTGAGCTGATGGAGCCCCCGCCAGCCAGCCGTGGCCAGACTGGGGGCCGTGGAGAGGTGCCGGCCCCCAGAGAGGAAGGGGTCTTGGGTCCCAGTCCCTGCTCTGGTCGGACATTTTTGGGCTCCCACCCTTAGCCCCAATGGGACCCTCTTTCTCTCTGTCTGACAGGCGTGAGGATGGTTGGGATAGTGATGGTATTGATATGCAGGGCCTGAGACACTGGGCATAACACTGCATTTGCAGTAATAAAAGTGCTGCGAGTTTCCTTCTGTTTCTCAAATTGAACACAGAAACGTCTCAAATCATCAAGACACTAAACCCTGATTTTTTTTAAACCCATGGTCACCCCCCTGAGACAGACTCTCGGGAAAGGAAATCCATAGAGGAAAGAGTTTGTTTTCTTAGGACTGTTTTGAACCCTCTGAGGACATGCAAGGGGTTCTGACAAGGACTCTCCCTGGTTGGTGGAGCCCCAGGCTCGTGGGGAGGGCGCAGTTTTGGATGCGGAGACTGGATGAGAGGAGAGACTGCTCCCCTTTTCCCCGCAGGACCCCACCCCAGCAACTACACCAGAGACGCCTCCTGTGATCTCCGCCGTGGTCCACGCGACCGATGAGGAGAAGCTGGCGGTCACCAACCAGAAGTGGACGTGCATGACAGTGGACTTGGAGGCTGACAAGCAGGACTACCCGCAGCCCTCAGACCTGTCCACCTTCGTAAACGAGACCAAATTCAGTTCACCCACGGAGGGTAAGCAACCCGGTGGCCAGCCTGACCCCCACCCTGCCCTGGAGACTCCTGCTCCTCGGGAGCAGAAGGCCCGCAAAGAAACTTCTCAGCCAGGTAACTGAGCCGTTGGCTGCCGTCTCCCAGTGCACTGTGAGCTAAGGCTGTGCTTCAGAATAGCCTGAGCCCTGGCACCAGCTGTGACCCCAAGACACCTGCCAGGAGCCCGCACAGCAACCTCTAACCCCTGAGCTTTGCTCATTCTCACCTGTCTGGCTTATGCCCCTTGCTGATTTTGAAACATGCAGTTCCAAAGGGCAGCACTCAAGGCCAGTGCTCAGTGTAGGTCAGCCTCCCCGGGGGCCACCTGGTGTCACCACCGTAGCTCTTCTGCTCCGGAGGACACTCCACCTGCTGCTCGAGCCCCAGACAGACGCTTTCCCAGGCCTGCAAACAAGAGGACAGAGGCTTTCTGAATATGCGCCAGGCACCCTCTTGCGGAGCTCACTCATCTTCCTTCCTCTTCTGTGTGCTCCCTTTCAACTTTCAGCCTGATTCTTTGGCTTGAAAATCCATGCAGTGTAAGGTATGTCAGCGCAGCCAGGCTAGACGAATCAAAATGAAAAGAAAAGAAAAAAAAAATTTTTCCGACACTGATTTTTCTGAATCTGTATATGGGCTCCCACGCTTCCCTTCTTGTAAGGAGAGCAGATGAGGGGGTAGGTAGAGCCTTTCGTGTGAGGGGCTGATCACTTCCTGATCTGATGGCACCCTGCCTGCCCGGTCCTCCGCCTACCACTGTGTGAGGCCCGTGAGCACAGTATTGGACGGTTGTTCCAGCCCTCTGAACTGGCATGATGGTTCTGTTTCCCTTTCCAAGAGGTTCATTTCTAACAAAACAACAACAACAAAAAACTAGTAGAAGTCAATATGAGGACGATCGAACATGACAACCTTCTCTTTCCTAGGCTGCTAACTAGGAACTCCGGTCTCCATTGACCTTGGCCGACCTCCTGCCCCCATCTGGGTGGGCGGAGTATAGCTGCTGTGCTGAGAATGTTTAATTGTGACCTAGATGCTTCCTCTGGAGGCTCTTCTGTGGTCCGGCCTCTCCTCTCGGCGTGCCCATGAGGTCTCTGGATGGTACTGCTGAGAGCCAGTTCATGTGTTCGGGGAGCGGATTTGGGATGCTTATCTTCTTCCCAGTTTGAAGATTAAAAAACGATCGATGTTAGGTGTCCTCGGACTTTTTGGTATTGTGTTTCCTGCAGACCCTGGAGTCTTTGGTTGACTGTCCGGTTGGCCCTGTGGCTTGGGGTTCGGGACCCTTCACTGCATCCTGGCCCCAGAGAGGGGGGCCCTGGCCTCAGCTTCTCTTTAGTCCCAGTTTTCTCTGCACACACACCTGAGCCCAAGTCCCCCACCCCTGGGAACGCTTTCCCTCCGCTGCCTCTGCGGCTGGCCCCAAGCTGGATGTCCCCCTCCCCATCTTTCACACTAGCCCTGTCCCCTCCCAGTCTCTCCCTGGACTTCGCCTTTGCTCTGCCTGCCCCCTGTGCTGAGTCTGGGCCGCTCTGAGGTCATGGAACAGCGTGATGATGATGCATGTGGGCCAGTGACTCCCCTACTCAGTGTGTGTTTCCATCTGCTCTGTCTTTGTGTCCCACACCGTCCTGAACACAATAGGGGCTACAGGCAGGTTTGTGAGTGAACAGCAAGCAGCTTAGTGTCAACACAGTCAGTCTGATCTTTACAACAGGCATCGCCTGTGTGAGGGAGACTGGGGGTGGGAGTGGACCCCCAGAAGCAGCAGGGGTGCTTGAGCCCCAGCAGTGGGTGAGGCCCTGACAGCACCAGTGGTTTCTGCCAGTGCACATCTCGTGAAGCTAGACCAGAAACTTCTACATGTCACAGAAGCACTGGGAAACCCAACTTGGGCTTGGCATTCATTGTCGATAACAGTCAAAAGGTGTGTGACTTGGAGGCATACGTGTCTTTGGTTATATTTTAATCGTACCTTTTGGCTGATTTTAATTATACCCTTTAAGCCAATAGGTGCCTCATTCAGTGGTGGTAACATCTATTTCTTCATCTTTAACATTGAACTGAAACCGACAACTCACTAGTTCAGTGATGTACTTGATAATTGTGTTTGTTCAACAAAAAATTTGAGCAGGTAGGTAAATCTATAAGTTGGGAACAGAACTCTGTGAAACTGGCCTCCTTAGAAAACAATTGTGGAGATTTGGGAGGTTCCGACCATAAATACGGTTCCTGGCGGGAAACTAGAAATCCATCCTCCTTGCGGCTACAGAACAGTTGCCGTCTCAGGAGATGTTGACCTTGCCTTCACTAATCCTAGATGCCCTGCTCCCCGCCAGCAACTGGGTGTAGAAACTGGGTGCAGAGCCCTCTGATGGGATCGTCCTTCCTATTAAATGAATGAGGTCAAGTCTAGCATCATCACACCCGCCCCTGAGCACGCTGTTGAGACCACCAAAACCAACCTGGCCAGGGCCACAGCTGTGATTGAGACTCTTGACACTGAAGTCACACATCACAGGAATATAAAACACTGGGTTAGAAAGGGTAATTACCACTTGAACATGACAGCACTACAATAGGAGTTCTCTACGTCACAGGACTAAGGCAGGAGCTGTCAGGGGTATAGTGCCCACTCTGGGCTCCCCGGGTTTCACATCTATGATTTCATTTCACCTGCCGGCCCTGGAGGGTGGATGCCTGCAGTTCCCCATTGAAGAGCCAGGGAGCAGAGGCGTGGGGCTGGTAAGACTTGCTGGGTGTCGCTGGGCTCATCCATGGAGAACCAGGTCTGCCTGATGCTTGTCAAGCGCTGCTGTGTCCTGCTACGCTCCTCATGTGAGCGTCCCTTTGTCATCTGTAGAACGAGGCTGTTGAGCTAATGATTGCATCTCTTCCTGGGTCCACAAGAGCTTCCAGCTGTCTTAACATTTTGAAAAACCCAAGTGGAGCTAGTTTAGAAAGATGCCCAGCTAATTAAAATTGCATGTTTGTACTGCAGTGACATCTACTCACTGCGGTGACACTGATGAGAAGCGTGGGCAGTCATAAACATTTCTCTTTGAGGGCTTGCCTAGTAAATGCCCTTTTCCGGCACAGTCTTTTGAAATGTGCTGTGTGTAGGCCATGTGGTGTCTCAGGATGAAAAGAGTAGGAACTGCTGGGCCACGTGGCCCTCAAGAGCTCTCCTTGTTCTTGTCCAAGAGACCCTGAGAACAGTTTTAGATGCATAAATCCGATGGCCTTTGATGGTCACCCTGTTCCCCTGTCTCCCTTAACACACAGCTACATCAGCCCCTTCCTACCTCCAACAGAGTTGGGCACCATTGCTGTCACATGCAGACATTTAGAAGAGCCACAGCCATGTCTTTAGACAAGTTGGAAGCTGTGTTTTTGTCTCTTCCCAGAGGGCTCGTCTCCCCTCATCACTTAATGTTAACATGCCCAGAAACCTTAGCAAGGAGCCATACGGTTTCCGTGATTCCAACCTGTTAACATTTGTGTAACCTGTCATAGGGCTTTTCTCTTACAGCATTTTTTGGTTTATGGCAAAATACAGGCACTTTGAGCTCCACTTTGTAGATAAGTCAGAGGCGTGAGAAGTCAGAGGGCTGCTGGCTCCCTGGCCCTGAGGACAGTGACCTGGACCGGCCCCTGCCCTGGGCTCGTTCCATCCCCAGCAAACTAGCAGTTAGAGTCGTATGAAACTAGCAGTCAAGCCCTCTCGCCGTTCATTGCCCCACATGTGACAGGACTCACTGAAATAACTCTGGGCTTCTTCGACTTGAGGCCACACGTGCTTTAGCGACTGGCCTCTTTTAGATGTGAGTCTAGACGTTGTGGCTCTTGTTGGAACTGGCGTCACCCTACCTGGCCTGCCAGCTGCATGTGGCATGGTGTGAAATGGGGCTCAAGGTGGATGTGGCACCCCCACCCGAAGCCTGTCCTTTGAGGCCTAGCGTTTAAAGGCGATGAGTCAATTTTGCACATCACGTTTAGTAAAATGTTCTTTTCAAAATACTGGCAGTCACCCTGATGACAAGAAGAGGCATTTGTTTTTCTTCACATCCTGTCCAAGGCCATTTTGTCCATTTTAAATGATTAGAGGGAAGTTGGGATGGCTCAGCGATTTAAGTGCTCACTTTGCAGCCCGGAGCCCAAGTATCGAGTCCCAGCTCCAGCCCATGTGGACGCATATGCTGAACTGGGGTGTGCCCCCAAAGAAAGTAAATAAATAAATAAATGATTAGAAGTGTCAGGTCTTGCTCAGGATTGCGTCCCAGGGTCCCTCACTCACCAGGATTGACGTTCCTGTGTAGAAGTTGGGCCTTAAACAAACACGCATGTTACAGACACAGAGACATTGCCTTGGGGTGTCAGAAGACCCACACACATACACATACACACTATTCGGTGATATGCTGCCTCTGAGGGGAGGAATGGGACAGTGAGAAGGGAAACCCTCTTGGAAGGTGGGAAAGAAGTGAGCTCAGCTGGAGGAGAGCTAAGATTCTGGGTGGGATGTTTTATTGTGGCGAGCCGCTAACCAGAACCAGGCAGGGAGCCAGGGCCTCCCGTCCCGGGACATATCTGGTGGCCCGGAGCTTGTCTGGTGCATCCTGGGTGCTCTGTGCTGGGGGGCAGGGCGTCTGCTAAGTCATGTAGGGTTAAATCATGCCTTGAAGAAGGAGGCAGCTGGCGCACCTCATCATGGGTTGGGGTAGACCCTGGGAGCAGGTTCACGTTCCAGTTCCAGATGCTGAGCTCCAGCCCGGCAGCGTGTGGCTTGGCTCTGGTCTCTGTTCTTCCCCAGTGACGCACAAGTCAGGGCGGCGGCCTTCAGGACGTACGAGGCCTTTCTCACTGTTAATCCACAAAGCCACTGTCCTTCATGCCCGTGAGCCGGCCAGGCCTCCTGGACGGATGTGCATGCTTCACCCGGGCGAATCAGAGACTCCTGACAACCTGTCCCCGGGCTGACGCTGCTGGAGTAGATTCAGCCACAACCACACAACACTTGCAGGTCTTGAGAAAGCCTTCCACGGGTGGTCTCATTTTAAAACTTGTATTAAGGAATCATTTTTCAAAGTGATGGCTTCAACAACATCGAGAAATAGAAGCGCTTTGAATCGGAACTGATGTTTGTTTTTAAGTAAGAAAATTAAGACTTTCGGGATTGCCACCGACTTGCCTTGCTGAGTTTTGAGCAGGTCACATGTCACCTCTTGGTTTCTTTTTAAGTCATCTGGTAGCTACAGCATGTGGCTTCTGTGATGAGAGTCTTTTGGGCCTATTCACTGCATCCACTGTGCGCAGCACATAGTAGGTGCTCAGAATCTATTCAGTGGGCGGGAGTTCATGTGAGTGATAGACCTGCATTTCCACATGGAAGCGCTTAGGTGCCTGAGGCAGGCGGTAGGTTTCTAGTTTACAGTGAGAACATCGGGAGTTTTCTTTGCAGCCTAAATTCCCAGTCAGTTTGAAATAAGTTGTTTCTATACCCAGTTGCACTTCATTAGTCTTTGCATCTGAAAATTGGATTTGGACCAGCCCTGGAGGCACTGATAGAATTTGGGGAGATGTTGCAAATCTTCTCTGACAAGTAACACTGAGGGCATACTATTGTTCCCTTGCTTCAGGGTGTGGCTGGAGCTAACTCCTCAGAGAGGGACCGCTGTGTGTCCAGTTCCAAAATGTCGCCGGGATGTGGGGAGATCCCACATGCCGCACATGGTGCTTAACAGAAAACTAACACCAAAGTGTAGACTCTCTGATCTGAAAACTTGCTGCAAAATGCTTGGTCATGACACTTCATACTTTGGGACACTCTCTGATTCTCAGATGGCAGCAGCCCCTTCACAGCAAGAGGTTTACCAGTTGTCTGAAGAGAACTGAGTCGAGCTTCCCCTTTTGACTATATTGGACTCTACTCAAGGGACATTCTCAAAAAGCTTAATGTTGCTTCTGGCGCTGCCCTGCCTGGCCCAGATCCTTCTGTGTTTTTCTCTGGTACCAACACCTTTTGTTTCTTTTGCAGAGTTGGATTACAGGAACTCCTATGAAATTGAATATATGGAGAAAATTGGCTCCTCCTTACCTGTAAGTTCTCCCTCCGGCCAGTCAGGGGACTTGCTTTTCCACCCTGTCCTTTGTCATGAAAACATAGCACAGGCCTCCATCCATGAGTAGCCCATTCCTGGGAACTCAGACCTCAAATCAAGGGTCCCCTGAGCCCTCAGTGTCCTGGGTGCACTGTGACAGTGACATGAACTGGGCCTGAGTGGGCGTGGGGTCTCAGGTTTGCACTCAGTCCACTTCCGGTGACATTTTCAGGGAGAAAAACGATAGAGTTCAGTTAGGTTTCCTGCAGAATTACTTTCCCAGACTGAGAAAAAAATAGTCAGAGATGTCTTTTAACAAGATGGGGGAGTAGTTCAGGTGTGTACTATTTTCTATCATCTTCAAATTAATTGTTTCATGCAACTGAAGACTTTGTCTTCGTGCAGTAAGCATCGTCACTGGCATCACTGGCGTTTTAAGTGGTTAGGATCGGCTGCTGTTTGCCTGGCCTAACATCTACCTGCCGCTGCAGGGTATTTGGTTCTGAGCATGACCTATGTGCTGTGCTGTTGTCCAGCAAGATGCCCTCAGCGGCATGGAGGTGCCAGGAGGGCTTGCCACGGCGCTGACTGGCCCACACGTGCCACTCTTGTTTCTTTGCATTGTTGTAGATGCTGGTGTTGCTGCTTCTAAACTGCAGTTTTAAGTCAGCCAACCTCAATAGTCCTGTGCTTGTCGCCTACCATTGGACTGTGGGCAATGCCCAGACTGGGCCCTTGCAAATGAAATGTTTATCCTCAGTGGTTTATCCTCAAGGTGGCCAGCAACGTTGTTAGGATCCTCCCCCACTCCCGACTGCACACCGTCACGCATGCTCTCTGCCTCCCGCCTCCCCGCCCGTGCTGCCTTCCCCTGTCCTAGCCTTCTCTCCTCTCCTCTGGGTGGCTCGAGACAAATGACGGCCCCTTCCTGGTGGGTCATATGCTCCTGTCGAAAGTGCTCTGGTTGTGTCCCTGGAGCATGCTCAGGCCAGCAGTAGCCGAGCTGACGTGTGACTTTGATCCCTGCAGCAGGACGATGACACCCCGAAGAAACAGGCCTTGTACCTTATGTTCGACACTTCTCAGGAGAGCCCGGTCAAGTCTCCGCCCGTCCGGATGTCAGAGTCCCCGACGCCGTGTTCTGGGTAGGACTTCCACGATGAGAGGCTTACGGCTCAGGCCAGAGGTCCCCAAGCCTCTGAGCACCTTGGCACTGCTGTCCTGACTTCATTTTATTTGCATTTAATCGGCGGCTCTCGTTTCTATCACTAAATGTCTGCGTGGCCATTCGTGCAGTGGGTTTGTTACGAGCTGCCCTTAGGGCTGAGGCAAAGTCCTTGAACAGCTGAATGCGCGGCCCTTCCCCCTCAGCACCCCCAGTGCATACACAGGTTTATTTCGTAATTTATCCCGTGGGAGGCAGCGTGCTGCAGCTCTCAGGGCCTGCATCTCACCCCCAACCCTTACCGGTTATGTGACGTGATGCAAGTCGCTTCACCACCCCTCCCCCATGCTGCAGTTCCCTTGCATGTGAACTGAGCGTAATAATGAAACTGACCCCGTAGGCATTTGATGAATGATAAAATGAGGCTCTAAATCTTACACGCATTCCCCAGCTGTGCCATAGGAATGGAGCACCTGTCCTCTAAAGCCATCGCGAGGATGCTCCTGAGATGCTATAAGAAGCACACTTGTCAGAGAACCTGGTATACTTGAAGTGCCTGATAAATGTTTATTGTTAATACTGATGTGACTGTCAGCATTCTTTGGAGGCATGTTCTGAGCGGTGGGCTGCTGATGAGTCAGGCTGGGGCCTCGCTAACAGTAGGACCTTCCCATCCTCTCCTATCCATCCTTTTCACGGGCCACGAGTGAAAGCTCTTGCTTTGACTTCCCAGAGTCACCCCAGAATCTGCCCAGAGTGGTGAGGATGATGGCGGCGATGCCATCCTGATAGTGATGGCACCATGGGATAGACCCTGTGTTAAGTTCTTTACAAGTGAGGAGCAGCTCACTTGATCTTCCCAGAGAGCTGCATTGTCTCCATCGTGCAGAAAAGGAACTGAGACCCAGTCCCCAGTTGCTTTCTCTTGAGTACACAGCCAGGCGCCCACAGCTCATGCCTCTTAGCCGGTGGCACCTGCTTCTGACCCTCCCTTGCCAGCAGGCCCTGGGGTGGGGCTGGCCACCCCTTTCTCAGGCTGCCCCACCCATGCCATTTTCCTCTGGGATCACAGCCCTGGACGTTCGGAATCCCTTGGGGTGTTGACTGAGTTGGGGCATCCCGGCCAATTCCAGTGGGATTTCCAGTGAGAAGATTAATGATGCCCTTTACTTCCTCAGGTCGAGTTTTGAGGAGACTGAAGCCCTTGTGAACGCTGGGGCAAAGGCCCCGCATCCCACCACGCGGGGGCTGGCCCCCAACCAAGAGCCACACTTACAGGTGCCAGAGAAACCCTCCCAGAAAGAGCTGGAGGCCATGGCTTTGGGCACCGTGCCGGATGCGATCGAAATTGTAAGTGGGGTCGGAGGGGCCCAAGATCACTGGGCCGAGGCCCCCAGCCCCCTGGGTCCTGTCCCCCAGGGGGACACCCATCCCCGGACCTTAGAAGCCAGACTAGGAGACCCCCACCACCACCGTAATAATGAGAGAAAGGCTCCCAGTTCTTACCAGTGTGGTTGTAGAATCTTCACCTAAGTGCTTATCTGCCTTCAGGGTTATTTCTTTTCCACTTTTAGCCCCTTAGGGCTAGATAGTTGCTTTGGAACTGTTATCAGTCTGTACCCTGCTCCTCCATCCTCGAGGGCAGAGAATGACAGAACAGGGGACACTCTCCTTTTGGGGAACAGTTGGTTCTCCTGGGCCCTGGTGAGGGGAAGTCCCTCCTGTTTATAGTTCAGGACTCACACCTCTCCCCTCGGAGCAAGTAGACCCAAGCTGGAGGCCTCACCTCCCATCCCCCAGCCCCTTGCACGTGTAAAATGGACCGTCCTAAGTGAATTGTCGTTTTACTTCTTTTATCTTCCAACTAGCAATCTCCACAGGAGCTTAAGGCTGTTGATTTAGTGTGTTTCTTTTTTGTTCCCTATTAACCATTTATCTCTTGGTCAAGTATTTATTGTACACCTACTATATGTCTGGCAGTTGGAGGCTGGAAAAGTAATAGTATAAAAAGAGTCTAGACATGACTCCAAACAGTCTCTCAAATAGATATTAAGAAGGACTTGTGCATGGTTCTCTTTTTTCCAAGTTGGCTTCTGACTTGGAAGCTTTCTGGTTTACCAGGAGATACTTTTTCGTTTAAAATGGTCTCTCCATTATTTAGAAAATGACCTTAACCAAAACCTTACTTTTCTTTGATATTTATACTTGGAGTTATTTTTTCAATGAGTTGTGTTTGGAAAAGCTATCAACTAGCTTTGTCTCCCAGCCATGGAGATTTTCAAGCAAGTAAGCAAATGGTAACTGACCTCCCACCCACTGGTCAGGGAACCAGGGAACCAGGGTGGTGTGGGGTTGGGGGAGCACCTAAGGCTGTGCTTTTGGGCAGGGGGTTTGGACCTACCACTCAGGATGCCCGTGTGGGAAGCAGCCCAAAGAAAAAGGACAGTGTACAGCATTGGCCCCTAGCTGACACTCTCTTTAGCCATAAGGCAGAAATGTCCAGTGGATCCCTGCGTGGTCCTTGCTTGGAATTGTGATCACTCTGCTCTCCTCTGTCTTTCCTCTGTGCCCCTCTCCGCCGGCCTTCAGACAGCTCCCGGGGGCTCCTTTGCCGCTGCTGACGCCCTCCTCAGCAGGCTGGCTCATCCCGCCTCTCTGTGTGGTGCGCTTGACTATCTGGAACCCGACTTAGCAGAAAAGAACCCCCCAGTATTTGCTCAGAAACTTCAGGTTTGTAGCCCACGTGTGACAACCTCTGGGGCATTTGTCAAAACCTCAGTAGAGAATGAACATCGGGACCCCAATTGCTGAGGCCGAGAGTTTCCAAACACAGAAACGTCCTCTCAAAGACTGATACACGTGGTGTTCTTTACCCAAGACGCCGACGTGAGACAACGGTGGGGTTGCTTATGGACACACCGTTTGCATTGCAGTTTGGAAATTGGGCCCAGTCATTTTTCAGAAGTTTTAATAGCCCCCAAAGCAGTTTCTGTGCTTCATTCACAGAACCCAGGGTATTAGATCCGCATCAGTCCGAGCTATTTATTGTATACGAGGCTCTTCAGACACCCAGTGAGATAACATCTGGACTTGGTCTTTTACATCTGGAACCAAAACAATTACCTCCTCTGTGCTTTAAATTTGACAACTTAATTGGATATCCTCTAGACTAGGACGTTCGGAGCAAACCTAGAGAGATTGTTAGCAGTCGTTTGGGGCCTCAAATTCACTCATGGAAATTGCCGGCCAACTTTACATTAAACAAAACAAAAGGAAAGCAACCAAAGGCAACAGTACAATACAAATTTCAATTTTATTTAAAAAATCATTTCACATTCGAAGGCATAATACCTCCTGACAGAGCCTGTAAAGGGCGATTTGAAAGGAGTTGGGGGGGGGGGGGAAGGAAATTAAATGCGTATTTCATGATCTGCTGAGGTGTTCATTGTGAACGAAAGCCAGAGTGCGTGTGTGCCCAGAGTACCTGTCATGACACATTCACATGGCACGTTCATGTCTTGGATGTGGAAACATTTACATCCTGTCTTGATGCATTTCCCCGGCGGCGGCTTGCACCCACCCCTCTGGCAGGAGGAGTTAGAGTTTGCCATCATGCGGATAGAAGCCCTGAAGCTCGCCAGGCAGCTAGCCCTGGCTTCCCGCAGCCGCCAGGACTCCAAGGTACCGGTTTGCTGCTGACGTGCACGGCCTTGTGACAATGTCGTGTGGTCTGGAAGCTTTGCTAACCACTGGCCAGGCAGGCATTGTCAGTGTTTGACAAAGTATAACAATTTTCCAAAAAGCTGGACGCAGAACTCTTGTATAAACACGCACCATGCACCTGCCTAAGATCTGTTTAACTTAATAAGGAGGAAACTAACAGGACAGTGGAGTTGCTTGAATGAAAGAAAACAGGAGAAACCAATGGAAGGTCAGTAAGGGTAAAGCAGGCTAGAAGGTGATCGCAAAGTTAAATGTCAAACTGGTTATTAGTCCTAGTTAAGCAGGACCAACACATCATCACCTTTGAGGTGTTGTTTTTTTTTGTTTTGTCTTTTTACTTTTTCTAAAATTTGTTTCACTACTGAAGAAAAATAATTGGTGGGGAAGCCGGGATGGCTCAGTGGGTTAAGTGCTCACTTTGCAGCGCCGGGGACAGAGGATCGAATCCCGGCCCCGGCCCGTGTGGACCCATATGCTGAACTGGGAGCTCCCCCAGTTCAGTTCTCTCTCTGTCTCTCTCTCTCTCTTTCTCTCTCTCTCTCTCTCTCTCTCTCTGTCAAAAATAAATAAATAAATAAATAAATATCAGAAAAATAATTGGCAACTTTTCTATTTTCTACAAGTTAATAGCAAACTGTGCTGAGACTGGACCCTAATCGGTGGTAGAATAGTAAGGGACACCAAACCTCCCTCAGATGACATGGATGACCCTTGGCCCAGGTTCAGAGGGATTACAGAGGAGCAGTCCCTTTCTGGAAAGGGCCGATGATAAATATTTTTGGCTTTGTGGGCCATCTGGTCTCTAATAGCTACTCAGTTCTGCCACCTTAGCTCCAAAGTGGCCCCAGACAACATAGTCACGAATGGGTAATGGCGGTGTTCCAGTAAAACCCTTTCTACAAAAAGGGCAGCGGGCCATTTGGCCTGCACACCAGTTTGCCAACCCCTTCTCTGGAGCAGGGCATGTGGACATCTCTGTGCCTTGCCCGGCGTCCAGGTTTGGGGTGTGTTTTCCTTACAATTTGAATGAGTTGCTGATAATGACGTTAAGCGGTCTGTGGCCTGCGAGGTTCAGCCCACCCCTCAGGGTTTCTGAGGAGCCTGCCTCGTTCCCGCGCCTACATCCCACTCTGAGTTAGGCAGCCCAGGGAACCCAGTGTGTCAGACCAGGGCTGGACCCCAGTGTGCTCCGTGGCCTTGAGTGAGTTGGTGAACCTCTCTGAGCCTCAGTTTATCCATCTGTGAGATCAGACGGTGACAGGTTTGCAGGTTGCTGTGAGGACCACAGATGACATGTGTGGAAAGCAGTACCATGCCTGACACACAGTAGATGTGCAATAAATGAAAGCCACTGTGATTAGCTGGCCTTTCCCCCTCTGCTTCTGTTACCGGGTCAGGTGCTCACAGCATCTCTCCTCAGTAGGCAGGTCCAGATCCCACATTACAGATGGGGAAGTGGAGCCAGGAAGCCAGCCCGAGGCCTGCTTGACCCCTGGCCTGTTCAACTCGAAGAGCAGCTACTAGCGGAGAAGACAGGGGTTTCTCCTTTCTCTCAGCCTTGGTCCGGTATCAGGAGTTTGCTGCTCCTGCCCTGAGGGCCCCCCACATACAGTTTCCCCAGAGGCAGTGGGGGTCCTATAAATACCTCTCAGTGACAGAAGGTGGTCACACTGGGTGTCCCGACTGGGCCCGTTGGGACCCAGGGCAAGGACAAGAATGTAAGTAGAGATTGTTGATGCCCTTGTTCTTGCCAACCCATACAACTTGGGCTTAGTTTTGATGAAAATGAGATCTTTAGAAAGCATTAAGCAGTAAGGATTTTCTTCCTCATTGGGTTTATTTCTTGATATCCTTGAGTAGTGGCTTAAAGGCAGAAGGAATTGCTTCAAGTTTAGCTGCTAAAAATGCGGTGTATTTCCTGTCCAGAAGTAGGAGGCAGAATTGAGCATATCTAGTAAGTTGTTCATACTGAGTATAAAGTGGTGTGGGGCGCTTCAGAGATGGCGGTTGGCAAAGGTTGGCCGATAGCTGACTTTCTGTCACATGCAGCCGGTTGTGTCCTGATTTTGATTTAGAAAATAATGTCACGTGAATCTACTGAGTGTGGGTGGGAGAAGCAACCCCAGCTACCTTTCTGTGTGTTTCAGAAGGGCATGCTGAAAAAAAAATTCTCTAGGGGTGGGATGTAGCTTGTTCAACCCACACTGTCTTAAAACAAGATTTCTTTTTTTTTTTTTTAGCTCATCAGTTATTGTTAATATTAGTATATTTTATGTGTGGCCCAAGACAATTCTTCTCATGTGGCTCAGGGAGGCCAAAAGGTTGCATACTCCTCCCTGACTTACAGTGTAAGGAGCGTTTTTGTCTGCCACAGTCACTTGTACTGCTTTTGTGAGAAGTATGAGGGGGACACACACACACACACAAACGGCTGAGCTTCTGGAGGGCGGGCCCCTTGTAGGACAGGCTTGTCCCGCTGGGTGAGTGTTCCAAGAACCCATCTGCATCCGTGGACCAGCTGATGTTGTTCTGAGAGGCTGAGTTCCGCTTCAGAGAATTTGTTTTGGAGACTCTTTCAATGCATTTGCCCATGTCACGGTGGATGATTTACACAACGTGCGGCATGACAGTGCACCTGCCCACACTGCACTGAGTATTCAGCAATATTTGACCAAAAAATGGCATGACCCTCATGCCCCACCCTCCCTATTCCCCTGATCTCACCCTGAGTGACTTTTTTGTTTCCTAGATGACAATGTAATGTAGAATTGTACATCTGGAAACAATGTAATTGATACCAATTAATGTCACCCCAATAAATTTAACAGAAAAAGAATGTATTTCAGTTTAACCCCCTAACTATGTAATTGTGCACAATTTCTCCCCTGCATTATAAACAGAATATCAAAAAAAAAAAAGTCCTCAAAGAGAAACATTTTGCTGATGTGGAAGAGGTGAAACAAAAACAAAAAAAACTGCAGAAGCATCAAAAGGCACCAAAATCAACGAGTTCAAAAACCGTTCTGAGCAGTGGGAAAAGCATCTGATAGGTGTAGTGCATCAAACGGAGAGGACTTTGAAGGTGACTGAAGTTTAAATGTAAAAATTCACAGTTTTTTATCAGTAAATTCTGGGTGTTTGGGGGGGGGTGTCCCCCCTCCTATATTACCTAGTGACCTTGTTCCCAGGAAAACAGGTGCTCTTTCTGTAGTGGGCCCGCCTGAGGGTGGTCCCTCTTAGGTTCCAGTGGGCTTCTCACAGGGACCAAGGTTTGAGGGCATGAAGTGAGGGGTTGGAAGTTGGTTCCAAAGACCCATGCTCTTTGACTTGTGGCCATTTCACATGGTAATTTGTGATTCTAGTGGCTTTGGGCTCCTCTATAGTAGAAAGTGAAGGATTATGTGAGAGAAACAGGACTTCATCTAAATCTCATCGGAAAATATCAGCAGGACACAAACTATTAATTTTATTTAAAAACCGTTCTTGGTTATAAGAAGACCGGAGTGTGTACCTTGAACTTTATTAACATGCAGATACTGGGGTAGTCATTCACTGGTGTTCTGAAGTCATCTGTCTGTTTATGGAAAACTCCAGGTGGCCAGGATGAAAAGTAATGCTGACTCACTTGTAGACAGTAACCTTTTGCGTTTACTTAGGAAGCTCATTATTTTATTTATTTTTCATCCCTTTCCTTGTTTTACAAAGGAGTTTAGGCAGCTTGAAGATCATTAATTCCTGTATTCACCATAGTTAGCTTCTGCCCAGTATGATAAAGTTGGTTTTAATTCATCTTTTGTTACACTTCAGAGAACCTGGTTTATTTTGGGCCAGAATTGAATCTCAGCCCAGGAAACCTTTGTCAAATCTCTGAGATCCTCATTTTTTTTTTCCATCTTCAGAAGGACTAGGATGAGTGAATGGTATCTAATATTCTTTCCATTTTGAAATTCTAATGTTCTTTCAAAGAACACATGATTTTACTTAAAAAGTAACCCTTTTCATAATTTTATGTTTATGAACTTTCTCCATAAATTCAGAAACTGACTCTTGCTAGGTATAATTTTTCATTTGCTTCCTGAAACATTTCCTGTACGACAAGTAGAACGTTGCGAACATTTCGCACGGCAAAAGCTCTGCTCCTGTGGTCTGGTGGCATCTTTCCTCTGGGATGTCAATCTGCTTGTGCCTGAGGGCTGTTACCTTGTGTTCCAACATCCTGGAACCGAGACTTCTTTAGGGCCCAAGGCTGAAAAGATCATCGCATCCCATTTGACGTGTGAGCGCGTCTCTATGGTCTGGATGACCAAGGGTCATGTGCTCCTCTCTGACCAGCAGCTGCCATGCGGATCCCGTTATCAGTTAGACCAAATACTCAAGGTCAGGCAGGGGCAGAGAAACCAGCTCGCTTCTGCGACAGCTGAAACCATTTAGTTCCTCGTGCATGTGTACAACTAACAGGACCTAACTCGGGAATCTCCAGTCCTATCCATTAAACTTCCGCCTGAGTTTTCTAAGCTGTCTCAAGTTCATTTTCCCTGAGACGGCAGGGGAAGCATGCCTGTTCTTATGACTGAAGACAGAAATCCTGCTCCCTCACGTGCAGATGCACCCACTTCCCAGTGACTTGTTTTTTTAGTCTTACCTGCTGCCATTTACAAAATGAGTCCTCACCGTTTTCCCCCTGGATCTCTCCCTCTCTATCCCACCTTGGTGTTCTGTTCACTGTTCAGTTTCTTTTCAGAAATTTCCCAGGGAAGAAGCAGACACACTGCACCTGTTAGACCACTGTTAACTTCTCATCAAATTGTACGCTAGTGCCCGGGGGGTGAGGGGGGGGGGTTGCCCTTGGCAACCACGACAGCACCAGGAGGTTAATGAATAGGACTGGGAGTGTGATTAGCTTGGCGTTTCTTCTGCAGTAGAACTAGATTGACAACCCTGGCTGCACTGGCTGACGATATTCCTAACACCGCATTTCGAGTGTGTTGGTAACTGCTGACCATTTTGTGCAAAGAAAAAGGAAGAGGCACCTGGACGGAGGCTAGTGACTTGTCTACAGTTAAACCAGTGTCAGTTGTGGGGGGCAGGGAACCATTCCACTTGTTGAGGGTCCTATCAGCAAATGTGGGCATTGCCATCGATCCAGTTTTCAGTTTTCCAATGACACAGCAGCCTGGAGGTGACATAACCCCAGCATCACTCTTCCCTTTAGGCATCCAGAAACTAGGTGGTGGAAGGTTGTTAGTGACGAGGGCGGGAGGCCTTAAGCTTTGTGAATCGTATCCTTTCAAATGGAGCTAAAGAAATGCCCCTCAAACTGAAAGGCAGGCAGTCTTACTAAAAAAGGGTCAGTTCTGCCGTTATTTAAAACTAGGCAAACGCAGACTAGGATTCCGCGTCGTTTATGTCAGGTTTTTACTGGGAAAGTGGAGCTCACAGGCTGTGCGTAAGTGCCCGGGCGTCTGATAACTGGCAGTGATAAGCAGGCACCAGACACGCTGGACTCCAAGGGCTGGGCATGCGGGAGACCTCCGCCATCCGCCACTTTGTCTGCCTGTATGGGTGCAAAATGATCGCTTTCCATAGATTGTATCCGCCATCCCCCCATTCGTCAGTCTTACTTTCAATGTTCTCATACTTTGGATGTTCTCTGTTTCAAAACCATACAACTGACCCATTCATGAGGGGATGAATACAATCCTCTTTGTCATAGGACCGATGCTAACTTTTTTTTTTTTTTTTCCATTAAAAACCATTTCACAGAGGGAAGCTGCTCACCCAACAGATGTCTCCATCTCCAAAACAGCCTTGTACTCCCGCCTCGGGACCGCCGAGGTGGAGAAACCCGCAGGCCTCCTGTTCCAGCAGCCGGACCTGGACTCAGCGCTCCAGATCGCCAGGGCGGAGGTACTGGGGGCCGGGGAGTCGGGGAGCCCAGCTCTGGTTTCCCGGGGAGCTGCTGTGCTTTCTGCCACGTGTAAATAAACACGCATACCCACGTGTCTCTTCAGACACAGACTTCCTTCTCTGACCGCTGCGGGCAGAGGTGGGTGGCCGACCATGGCTTTTGATCTTCCTAGAGATTGTTTCATGAGCCTGTATGGCCTTGTTTGATTTCTAACAAAAAGCACACCCCTTTTAGTGGCTCCCCCCGTGGGCATTGTAAAAGTCTGATCTCTGGCTTATTTCTGTCTCTGGAAACTCCGAAGACCATTAGCGTTGGGTGTTGGAAGCTTTAGTCCCACATTTACTCGCTGTCTCCTCGCTTTGGTCTGTGAATTGCTCAGACCTGAATTCGCTTGGTTGGGGCTAACCTTTCTCTTCTTCTCCCTGATGATACTAGATCATAACCAAGGAGAGAGAGGTCTCAGAGTGGAAAGAGAAATATGAAGAAAGCAGGCGGGAAGTGATGGAAATGAGGTCAGTGGTGGTGTGGGCTTTTGTCTGGTACCTGTGGTTCGGTAACAGCTGGACCTGACTGATCCGGGTCTTTCAGAGAAGTGATCTGTTCTCTGACCGAGGCTCATAGTTTTCACAAGTGTTTTTAGTACATTACTATGATTAAAATGTCATGTGCATGAGTAAAAAAAAATGCAGCAAATATGTACAATGAAAAACAAATCTCCTTTCTGCTTTGCTTCCAATTCTACACCCCTTGGGTAACTGCTGTGCACCATTTATGGTGAATCCTTCCAAGAATTCCCCACTTCTGATGGCAAATGTGTGAATGCATCTGTAGAGCTCCATTTATCTTCAAAAGTAGAGAGTGGACACATCCATTACCCTACGCTCTTTTTAGCATGGGCAGATTTTTATATATCTTCTCCTCACTGTGAAACGATTGCTGAGTAGTCCTTACATGATTATTACATAATTAATTTCACCAGTCTCAGTGGTAAACATTTACGGTAGGTTGTCTCCTGAATTTCACTTGAATGATTTATTTTCATTTGCTGCCTTTGTAATAGAAGTTTGATAGTTGCCACCTACCCCATGCCACGTATTGTGCTTCTGCCCTGATACACATGGTCTCTCCCCCATGCCCCCACCCCCGGCCCTTAAGAAGGGATGGTCAGCTCTGTTTGACAGCAGAAGGCTCAGAGAGGTTAGGTGGTCATCCAAGGTCCTTAAAGCTTCTAGTTAGAAGAACATGCATTTGAATTCACCTCTCTGACTCCTGAACCGAAACTCTTTCTACTCTTCCCATGTCCTGCCTCCTAGCATCTCACCTCTGATGCCCCTTTTCCCCTTTATTTCCTTGTTCTATTTCTCACCTTCTTAGAAACAAAGAAACCATCTTTGGGGCTAGAACTTATCCTTTGGATTGTGGCTTTTAAAGCTGTATTTCAAGTGGTATTTTTAAAGCACCTTCTGCCCACACCTTCGCCCTGACCGTCCCGATGAGTAAGCGCTGGCCGCGTTCCAGAACTGCCCTCTCGTACATCGGGTTAGGCTGCTCGTGTCCGTGCTGTTGTCGTAGTGCCAACGTGTTTTCACTTCTTTTACAGGAAAATAGTGGCCGAGTATGAGAAGACCATCGCTCAGATGATAGGTGGGTGTCGTGCCTGGCGGGGGCCCAGGCCTGCCCTGAGGTTTCTGAAGTATGGGGAGGGCTTTGAAGATAGAGGCTCAGCGCGTGCACCTCTCAAACTCCTCTTAGAGTATGAAGTCCTTTAGGGAGGCACCTGAACATTCCAGAGCATGGCTTTGCCCCAGGGTAGAGAGCCTAGAGACCTCCTGGAAACACTTGCTGGAATGTCCCTCCATATTATTCATGCCCATAGGATCGATGGCTATCGTTTGATCCAGGAAGAACTGCCCACCTCCTGGGGAAAGAGATTTGGGTTATTGACTGGGATGTTTGCTCTAGGAATCAAATCCCTAAACCCTAACGTAGTTTAGACTCAAGTGACAAAATGTCCCACTCAGACAGGGTCTAGGGCAAGGATAGAGGCTGTGACAGTCCCGCCACTCACCCTCTGCCTTCCTCTGGTGATGTGGCCGAGCCTGTTAGCCGATCGCAGCCCTTTCTCACTGAGATTGGACACGACCTCAGAGTCCATCTGAACGCAGCATACTGGCAGGTTGCCTGAAGGTTGCCTTGGCTTGCAATACAACAAGGCCTCGCTCAAGTTATGAGTTATACACACTTGGGTCTTTTCGTTTTAATAATGAAAAAAGGTCTTATGGAATTCCCAGGCTCAAATTTTGACACTAATGCTTACTGTTTAAAAATGATGGTATGACTCTAGGGAGCAATATTTTTTTTTTATTTATTTGTGTAGGTCCATGACACCAGATTTTTCTTAAATCTTTTATTTCTAAGGACCTATGGAGTACACACCTTAGCTCTCTACAATCCACAGTTTTTGTGTCCAAGCCTGACACTGTTAGCAGATGACCTGTCCCTCGAATGGTTGGACCGTACCTCTAGCTTCTCCCAGGATAAATATGAGGGCAGCCTTGGGAACAGGGAAGAGGCTGACAATTGAGTGCTATTCATTCAAAGGAATGTTAATTTGGATTTATTTGAATCAAGTCCATTTCTCCCAGCGCTCGGGGGGAATCCCATTTGAGTGCTTCTAAGGATCAGCCTCATGCTGTCTGCTTTCTATCACATGAGACCTCTTTATTAAATTGGCGTAAGACTTTATGAATACGTACGGGTGAGATAAAAACAAGACACTTGGAACTGGACCCGCTGGTGGAAGTGGCAGGGATGAAGGATTTCTGTCTTCCAATATAGTGTTTTGCAAGCTGAGCACAGCCTACTGGCCGCCTGGAACCTTGGGATGTGGAAATGCCACTCAGACCTACAGTGGCTCATCTGCACACATCCTTCTCTGTCTCAGAGTCACATATTTTTATTTTTGCTCTTGGCAATGACGGTTAAGCCGTTGGTGAACATCGGAAAGGTCAGGAGCCTTTGTCGCTGGGAGAAGGCTGCCCAGAGCCATCTTTTATTGTTTGGCTGGCATTTTGATATATGACATTCCCTCTTGAAAACCAAGAGAGTTAATAATCTCTCTCGTTGCCTTAAGTGGCCTGTCCTTGAGATGATGGAAAGATTATTCAAGTCTGATCCTTTCCTTGCAGCGTGTGTGGGTGAGAGGAGTTATAACAGCAGTTTCCTAGGTGACCCGAAGAGGGTGTGGAACCCTGACTCCAGGGATTATGGCCACACACGCCCACCCCTGCCCCCGCTTCCCACCCAGGGGCCAATAGTGTTTGGCCAAGGGTCCCTCTCTTCAAGAGCTTTGAACTCCCCCCTTTTGAGCATTTTTTTTGTTTTAGGGTGATTGGCAGACCCACAGTTAGTTCTATGAGACCCCGCCAGTGTCCCTAGCAGAGAGCAAAATTGTCACTCAGGATGGCATCTCATGGTGTGTCCCTTCCTCATTCCCCATCCTTACTCATTAATTCCCTGTCCCCTTCATCTTCCACTTCTCCAGAGCTGTTCTCATGAGAGAGGGGAACGTCTCTGGTTGTCCTCCATCCATCACTGCTGCAGGTCATGGCTCGGGGCCACCATAGAGGTCAAGGTCCTCATGTCCTTGAAGAAGATTGAGGGCTGAGGCATAGCTGGGACTCACTGTGGGTGGGATGTGCCTTCTCTCTGGGCGGGCCATGATTCTCTCCATGTATGGAAGAAACACACCCATATGTCTCATCTGGATTCCATACTTTTCTACTTGTTTTCGTTCACCCAACCAGCACTCCTTGTGGAAGGGGAAACTCAGGCCCCGAGAGCTTGACAGATCAGGACTAGAGTGAATACAGTAGCATTTTGGAGTTAACATCAGTTTCCACTTGTCTACACTAGCCCTTCCAGGTTCTGGCCTGGCTCTGTGGCTTCGATTTAACCATCACAAATGCTCCACACCTGCATGACATCCGTCCCATCTGTCATCATTGTCCATTCTTGTCACATGTTCCTAAAGAGAATGTTTGAAGTTCAAATACTGAATATTTAGAACTCAGAATAGAGACTTCTGTGCTTTCTCCTTTGCAGGTTGTTGCTATTGACTTTTTTTTTTTTTTTCCTGCTTTCCTAATAATAACTGCCCTGATTATCTGTTTTGCTTCCATTTTCTGTTGCTTCTTGCCCTTTGCTTGCAAAACAAACAGGCAAGCCTGGTAAGTAAATGCTTTTCACTTAATTTGACACCTGCCCATTACAACCCTTGTTTGTTTGTTTGTTTGTTTGTTTACTTCCTTTTATATTTTTGTTACTTTTGCTTTTGTGTATTGGCTGCATCCCCACATGGTTTAATAATATTTTGCCTGAAAAAGCCAGGACATCTTCAGGGAGACTGTTTTGTTGTAGAGTTTAGAGCATCTTGGGTTTGGGACTGATTTCCTGATTTGAAGAACATAACTGCATTTGTAATTTACAAAAAGATCTGTGAAGCATTCTCGCCTTGTCTGCCTCCTGGGGGCTGGGAAATCCCATTTTTAGAGGGTCACATGGGGAGGAAACCTGAGGCAGACTGGGTCTCAGATCCAGGAAATCAGATGGATTCTGTTTGATAAATGGCTCCTTTACAAGCCAAGTGAAATGTATACATGGCCTCAAACCAGCCCGCAATGTACATTGTACAGCGTGCTGAGCGCTGAGGAAGCAGCTAAAATTCAAAGCCTGGCAAGCGTGTGGTTACTGGTGAAATGTTGAAACGGCCTTTCTTTTAGGCATCTAGACATAGCAAGCAGATTGCTGGTGGCCCTGTCCTTGCTGTATGTTACGTTCCCCCATTAGCGTCACTGCGAGGTGACATCACGCCGGTTCAGTGATGCCCACCATGGGCGGGTCACGGAACTGGGTTCTTACTACGTGCTAAAGTCTTGAGAGACATTTTTTTGTTTAATCTCCCCCCAAAGGCTATGCCATGAATACTGAGACTCACAGAGGGTTATAAACCCTGCCTCAGGTCACAGCTGGGAAACACCAGAGCCAGGGCTTTAGTTGGGCTCTTAGACTCTGGCACTGGTAACGGGGGCTCTGAGAAGCAGGGCCGGGTCAGCAGGTGGCTTCCGGGCCTGTGGTTCTCCAAGCATGCTCCCCAGATCAGCTACCTGGGCATCGCTGGGGAATGCATCACAGATGCAAGTGTTCAGCCCCACCCAAGGCCTGAATCAGGACCCACTGCCGGGGCGCGGCTTTTGTGTGAACAAACCCCACTGATTTGGTTGCACACTTAGGTGGGAGGACCCCTTAATTTGGAAATGAGGCTCTAGGACCCTGAGACTCAGGACTTTCGAGCACATTTATGTCAGGGCTGGAGCTGATGCCGGGATGCTGCTCCCTATTCCACACCCTTTCTGCCGTACCACACACCGAACATCTGCAGGATGCAGTGAGAAACTTGTCAGGACTCGAAGGGGAAAGATCCCAAAGCAGCCTTACCCTGCTTTGCAGGGGCTGCTTCCTTCCAGGCCTGTTACTCCGAAGCCCGTGCAGAGACGTGGTCAGGAGCACAGCATTGGCTTTGCATCCTGCTCAGCCATGTCCTCAGTGGACAACTGACAGCTTCTCAAACCCCGTTCACCTTCTGTGACATGGGGGTTACAAACAGCCTGTCCCAGGTCTGTGAGGCTTCCCTTGTTCATCACGGCTCAGAAGCGTGTGGAGCCGTCCTGTGTGTCAGTCACTGTCCTAGGCCCTGAGACCGAGCAGTGGACAAAACCGGCTCGGGCCCCTGCCCTTGTAGAGGGTGTGACCTGGGGGAGATGGGCCCCCAACAGACAGGTGTGCATGTACACGTGCATGCATGTACACATACCTGTGTCTGATACAAGGATGAGGGAATAGAGAGGAGATGTTTCCCTCGGATGCCCAGGAAGGTGCCTCTGGGGATGTAATCAGGGATCAGAAGCCCGAGAGCTTGGGGGCCAGGGGAGCCCTGGGACCTGTGCCTGGGCAGAAGCGTGGCAGCACTGAGCCCTGGGGTGTAGAGGCCACTGGCTGGAGCCAGGAGGGCAGAGACGCAGCGTGTGGGGAAGATGTTTTATTCCCAGCGCAGGGGGAGGCCTCGGGGGGGTGGGGGGGGTGGGGGGGCTTTGAGCAGGAGTGAGGTGACCCGATTTCGGTTTCTAGAAGCTCCGGCTGGCTGCTGGCTGGGAGCATTACATGAACAGCACGGCACATGACATGGAAGAATGCAGCAGCCATGGTCACTTCTGATGGCTGCCGTCATTTCCAGATGCGATCCATCCTGAGGCGGCCCCCTCCCAGGGGGCCTGGGGATGACAGAGGGACAGGTCTGCAGAGCTTCTTCCCCCAGAAGCTCTGAGCAGGGGGCTTCTCCCCACTCTCTACTGTCACCAAAGCCCCAGATTGATCACAATAAATGGTGCCTCACCCACCTGGACCATATTGGATGCACGCACCAGAGATGGCACCGGGCGGGTGAGGTGCTGGAGTACGCGGTGTGGTCAGACTCTTAGCTGTGACGATGGCCCAGAGAGGTGGGTTGAGGACAAAGCAGTCCCTGTCACTAGGGTCAGCCACTCTGAGCGGGGCCAGAATGTAATTCTTTTGTATGGAACAGGAATGCACTTCTACGGAAATAGCTCCATTTTTCTCAGCGTTAAGGCACTGGCTGTATCAAAGGGAAGATCCATGTCTTGTATGAAGCAGAATTTCAGGGGCGGTGGTTATGGGGGCTTTGGGTTCATGGGATGGTTTAAGGATGAAGAAACCTTTCCTTCTCCAGCAACCAGCTCTTTATCTTGATAACACTTAAGAAGGCTGACTCCTCACAGCTCAGACTAATCTTGTCCAACACAAAACTCAGTACCTATGGAGCTATCTGCTGTCAACAACCAGATAGAATCGCTGGGGTTGCAATGTCGATTTTTATGGGGCTGGATTGTTCAAGTGTAAGAACAATGGCTAACATCCACCCCTCTGTACTGCACAGGCCCAGGTCTGAGATGCAGGGGCCGTGGGGTGTGTTCCTTTAGAGGTAGTCTAGGTGGAGTCGAGCCAGAGAGTCTCCTGTGTCAGACGCTCCACGGGCTCTGGTTTTTTTCCCGTCTCTCCTGCCAGAGGATGAACAGAGGGAGAAGTCGGTCTCCCACCAGACGGTCCAGCAGCTGGTCCTGGAGAAGGAGCAGGCCCTGGCGGACCTGAACTCCGTGGAGAAGTCTCTGGCCGATCTCTTCAGGAGATACGAGAAGATGAAGGAGGTCCTGGAGGGCTTCCGCAAGGTGCGCTTGTGCTCGGGGGTTTGGGCCGTGGAGCAGACCCGGTGGGGACAGGCTTCTGGAAGGCTGTCCTCACAGGCTGGGGAGACAGACTTGGCCGTCGGAGGTTACGCCCTCGTCGGAGAGTTCTTGGGGTTCCCAGTGCTCTGTGGGCTCCACCCCTGTCCTCTGTCGTGTCAGAATGAAGAGGTGCTGAAGAAGTGTGCACAAGAGTACCTGTCCCGGGTGAAGAAGGAGGAGCAGCGGTACCAGGCCCTGAAGGTGCATGCGGAGGAGAAGCTGGACAGGTAAGGTGGCCGGGGCTACTCCCGCGGCATTCTGGGAGCTCCCGGGGCACCCTGACAGGGGCAGGGCCTGGGAAGGGCGGATCGTGTGTTCGGTGCAATTCAGTGTCGTGGGTGGTGTGTGCGTTCTCAAGTAGCGTGCATTCTGGTCCATGAAGGACGCGTGTTATAATGTCCAGGGCACCCAGTGAAAGCCCCTCAGCATCATGAGAACAGGGGTTTGGGTTGGGGGTTCCCATGGACCCCTGAGCTGGGCCTTCATTGGTGGGAGCTGCAGCCAGATAGTCCCCCCGAGTTGGGGGGAGGAAGGTGGGAGGTGTCTGTAGAGAAGGGTGCTAAGCTCTGCATCCTCCCCTGAGCAGGGCTAATGCCGAGATCGCTCAGGTCCGGGGCAAGGCCCAGCAGGAGCAGGCTGCCTACCAGGCCAGCCTGCGGAAGGAGCAGCTGCGAGTGGACGCTCTGGAAAGAACGCTGGAGCAGAAGGTAAGGGCCTGGGGCAGTGGTCGGCAGGCTGGCAGCAGGGTGGCCACGACCCTCAGCTGAACGGAGGCTGGGCATCCACAGGGGCTCCGGGACGAGGTCAGGCCTCGAGCATGGCCGGGCTCTCCCTCCAGCGGGGCACTGCACCTCCCCGAGCCTGGGTCTCCTCGTGAACCGTGGGCTGAAAATGGCTTCTGTTAAGGGACTGTGGTGGGACCACAGCGCCTGGGTGCGTTTAGCATGGTGACCGGCACACGGTGCTCCAAGAAGACAAAACATCCCCGTTAGCAGCCCCAGCAGCAGCTGTGGCGGCAATGACAGTACCTTCAGGCTTAGTGCTTAGTGCTGATTCCACGCCAGCCCCGCTCTGCATCTCGGCGCCTCTCAGAACCGAGCCTCTCAGAGCTGTGAGCTCTGGACGGGAGGGAGGCCAAGAGGATGCTCCAAGCCGGGGCCTGGGCGCTAGACCTCAGCGAGGACTGGTTCCTCCACTGAGGAGGCCCGGTTCTTCCCATGTACTGTCACGCTGAAACCCCACCCAGAAACAGGGCGCCTGGTGTCCTAGGAGGTTTCTAGTTTCCCAGGAGGGGCCTCAGTACAGCCTCAGGGGACAGGCTGATGGTTAAGGTTCACCTTCCCTGGGGACCGGCAGGGAAAGCTGGCTGCACAGTGTCCCCAGGACACTGGAAAGAGCCCGAAAGGGGGCCGTTCGAGGTTGGCTGAGGCAGATCAGCATCCGGCCCATCGAGAGCAAAGCCCCGGCTGCCCAGAGGGAGGCGTCATTCTGTCGGATCCCCGTTCTCAGAGGATGGCCACTGTTGGTCATCGGGGTGAGCTGAAGCAGTGGTTGGTTCCCCTCGACGGGGCTTCAGAGGACAAGCGAGGTGTGGCGTGAGCGGCATCCAGAGCCATCAGCATCTGCCCCCCTCTCTCCCCACAACCCCTTGGGCCACGGCACTGCCTCAGTTGGTGTCCTCTGAATAATGTCCATGATCCCCTTTCAGGAAGACATACCCCTTCTGGTGGCATGTGTCACCACAGCCCAGCCTTTTGTGTCCACACCCTTCCAACGCAAGTAGAGGAAGAGACCCAATACTCGCTAAGCCTTTGTTGTGTACTGGTCACTGGGCTGGGCAACCTCACATTTTTCACCTCATCTAATTCCCAGAGAGATGGATGTTACCATTCACATTTTAGAGGTAAAGGAAACCGAGGCCCAGAGAGGTGGTAGTACTTGCCCAACATTGCACAGCTAGAGCTGGGATGTATATCATCAGTTGTTTGGCTCCAGCTCATTTCTTAGGGGAACCACAACCCCTGGAGGACCCCATGCCCTTAAAAATCCAATGACCATTCTGATTGGCTTGGTTTCAAACAACCAAGAGATTTTGGCAAACTTCTTTTTTGTCTTCCCTTGCAGAATAAAGAAATAGAAGAACTCACCAAGATTTGTGATGAACTGATTGCCAAAATGGGGAAAAGCTAACTCGGAACCGGTGTCTGGACTTGACCGTTGCGTGCAATACAGCCGTCAGCACACTGCTGTCCTTCCAGTTCCGCAGACAGGTTGTTTTCATTCTCGTATGCACTACTGTGTTTCCTTTCTGAATAACGTGGATTCGATTGTATGCAGTCCTGAGGAGACTATCAGAATTTCTTGCTATTGGTTTGCATTTTTCCTAGTCTAATTCATAGCAAGTTGACCTCGGAGTTCCTGTATCAGGGAGATTGTCTGATTCTCTAATAGAAGACACATCGCTGACCATGGCCTTGCCCTTTGTCTGAGTTCCCAGGGTGAGCGGCTTTTGGATTTACTATGACCATGTACAGCTTGCACAGGGACTCTTGCCTTAAGGAGTGGAAACTTGATCTGCATTTGCTGATTTGTTTAAAAAAAAAAGAAAATGCATGTTTCAAATAAAATTCTCTATTGTAAATAAATTTTTTTCCTTTGGATCTTGGCAGTAAGTGTGGCTGTGATTTATTTTCTGGGAAGCGTTGAGTCTTTTCTCACCTTTGTGAAATCCCGTCAGGTTTGGTCTTTAATTCTTTTCTGCCTGGGCTCATTTCTTTTTTTTTTTAAGATTTATTTTTTTATTGGTTTTTGACAGATAGAGAGAGACAGAGAGAAGGGGGAGGGCCCAGAGCAGTCTCCATATTTGACAGCATTAGTTTTCCATATAGTTTCACTCCACAGGTGGGTGCGGGGCTGCGCAGGGCAGGAACTGGTTGGGGGAACTCCCGCATGGGCCCCGGCAAGAACTGAACTGGGGGCACACCCCAGCTCAGCATATGGGTCCACATGGGCCAGAGCCGGGATTCGATCCCTGGTCTTCGGGGCTGCAAAGTGAGCGCTCAACCCACTGAGCCATCCCAGCTTCCCATGGGCTCATTTCTTAGATTTAAATAATATCTTCGTTATCTTTGCTGCATTTGTAAGTAGACACTAATGAGAGATACTGACTTGCTACTTAATTAAGTGAATATATGGAATTTTGGCTTGGGTTTTGTCTCTTTGACTTTTAAGGGCACAATCTTATTTCCCTTTATTGGCTCAAGGAAATAGCAGGCTGTCACTTCCTATGTTGCATGTGTACACATCAACCCTGAAACGCTGTCCATTACCCACTAAAACAATTGGAAAGGGTGAGCAGTTACCTGTGGGAGACACGTTAATTAGGCCACTTTGGAGGTTCAACTAGAGATGCCGTTAGAGTCCTTCATTGCCCGTGATTTCTAGGGACCCTGGGTTGAATGAAGGCTGGGTCCATTTCGGGAGCCTCCCTCCTCAGGGTCCAGCCCCAGCTGCTCACTCACATGCTCCTGGGCCCAACCCCTCCACCCTCATCCCGCTGTGTCTGAGGACTGAAGTTACTTCGCTTTGTGGAGCGAGTGGGAAGAAGAGCACCCAGAACCAGCACCTGGCCCATCATGTAGCCCTGCCCCTGGCCGCCGGCACTACAACCTCCAAGATTCTCAGCGGCTCGTTAGGGACATGGATTTGCCACGTCAGTTGCAATCTTGAGCGTAATTTTAAGACTTTCGTGTCGCCCTGGTAGGATACTGAGGTTTCTTAGCAAAACCTCTGCTTGTCAGGACATTCCACTTGAAAAAGTGCACAGGGCAGGGTGGGCGTTCGATGGCACAAGGTGGAGGTATGCGAGTGCAGGGTGCGCTGGCAAGGGAAGGCTGCTCACCTTTGAGCACCCACCAGTGCTCCCTGGGGTTAGCTCCCTGGCTCATGTTAGCCTTGAAACCATCTGGCGAACGAGGACATTTTCATTTCCATTTTGCAAGAAGGAAGTGGAGGCTCTGAGAGGTGTAGAGCCTGCGGACTTGACCGAGTCATTCAACCAGGATATGGAGCAGCCGCGATTGGACCCCAGGCCTTCAGTGACGGCAAAGTTTTTTGCATTTCCCAGCTGATGGCTTCCTGTGCAAGGAAGTCCAAGCAGAAAGCGGTGGGGAAAGAAGGAACAGGGACAGGAATGTGTCCTAGCACCCGTGGTCCTTACCGCCACTCGTGAATGAGTCTGGTTGGCAGCCCTGCCTTGCATCTGCCTGGCTCCCTATTGTTTTTATTAGAAAATCTGTTCGGTGGAGGGGACCAGCTGTGGGCTCGCCCAAGGTGAGCACTGTTAGACATGCAATGGCTTAGATGCTCCTGGTCTTGGCAGGTCCCCACATAGTGGTCCTATGGCACCTGCGTGTGCTGGTGGCACCAGCCAGGCTTCTGAGTTCCCAGGGTTGGAACAGCAGGGACAGAATCTGGAGAAGTCACACTTCTGTCTGGTGGGTTTATGAGGACCTGGGAAACACAACTTGGAGGTCAAAAGGGGTAGGACTAGGCACAACCCAGACTCCTTGGCCCCAGAAGCCCTGGGAGATCTGGCTCCTGCACCGATTTTGACCTCCCTCCCCCATTTCACCGCAGAGTACAGTCAGACCGCATGGTCATTCCTTCGGGAGGCCCTGACCTCTGCGCTCCATCCTAGCACCTGCTCCGTCCTCTGCCTGGGACACTCACCCACCCCCCCATCCCCCACCCTCAACTAATTCTACTCCCTGAGGGCTCATCCTTGATGCCACTTCCTCTAAGGAACGCCCCCTGGACCCCTAGGCCCAGGTCAATGTTTTAAAATGTAGGTTTTATTATTCAGGTATGGGGAGGCTAATCCAAAGACAACCGCCAGCGACAAGACACTTTGTCGCAGTTCCCAAGAGGAGGGGCCGCCCAGGGAGGTACCGGGTGGGGCTCCGAAGGACCTAGCAGAGGTAGGGCCCCTGCTTAGGAACCGTATTGAGGGTGGCACGCTGGGACACTTCCCCAAATTGGCCACTAGAGAGCGCCCAAAGGCCTGCTCAGCTGGTACCTGAGGGATCCCAGCTGGCCTATAATGGACATGTTGGTCCAGGACAATATATTTCAAACTCTTTAATGGGGACCCACCTTCTAGGGACAGGTAGCTGGGGTGGAGGGGAAGGAGCAACAAAGGGGGAGTTGACTGTCCATTTGTGCAAAGACATCTGAGATGTGACTACGATCCACACTGAAGCACACACATACGTGTATGTGCAAACTGAACGTGGGCTCACGTGCGCACACTCACATACACAGCATGTGCACCTTCTGGTCCCGTCTTCTCTTCCAGATGAGGCCTGAGGAGTTGGGGGCTGATTCTCACTGAGACCATTTTAAGACTCTTTCGGGTTATCCCAGGAGCTGTAAGGAAACAAGGCGCTATGGGAAACAGGAATGTCACCGCCCCCCTAAGGAGGGCCTGAGGCCAAGGAGGAAGCCTGTGACTCCCCAAGTGTGTGGCAGTCACCCCAGTGGGTGGTCTCTGTGAGATGCTGCCCCTCCTCAACCCCAGCTAGGAGCGGAAACAATCAGGCCGGGCACAGGAAGTGCTCGGAACCTTTCCTGACGTTGCCACGGTGCCCACAACAACCCAAGGCAGCCAAAGGCAAGCGCCCCTGAGAAAGCACCTGGGCCCATACAAGAAAAAGGGTGAGCCCCAGAGGTCACGAGCGCTCGGAGGCTTCAGCCTCAGAAGGTGACGGGCCCCCAGCAACCCTGTCATCGGAGACCAGTGGCATGAGAGCGCGTCCACGCGATAAGCTTCCCTGGTAAACGCACCCGTGGTCCATGAGGGGGTTCAGAGCAGTAAGTGTGGCCGGGGGTTTCCATCCACTGGAACATACCGGTACTTGCCGTCCCCGGTGACTGGCTCTGCTTGGACTTGGCAGCGAGGGGCTTGGGGGCTTCCCGGCTGGGAGGCTGAAGGGGTCTGGGAGCCCGGGGCCCATCGCAAGTGGCAAAGTATATGATCCCTCCTGGGGTTCCCATCCTTTGGGACACAATAGAGTCATGGGTTATGTCCTATTCTGCTTTGTCTGAGCCACTTTCCCAGCACAAGAAGAGAATTGCCAGTCTACTCAGGGGCTTTTAAAAAGTCAGATATTAATTTGGTAAATAACCCACGCTCAAGGCTTTACTCATTGTTGCTTGGATACAAAGCATAGATTGACCAATGTCCTCCATAATATTTTTCACAGACCCTTTGGAAATATTTTGAAAATTTAAACTTGATCTGTTCCATCTTCCAGGTGTGCTCCCTTCTTGTGCCCCCTGTGTAAGTGCCATCATCTGTCATGAAAATGTTGAACTCGGTAAGTAGATCAGCTTCCCCAGAGGGCAGGCAATGGTGAGGTGCAGGAGTATCCGGTGACAGTGGCATTTCCACGTTCCCAAGAGGCGGTGGGCCCTGCACCACCAGGACCTCAGGTTGTGGTGGCTGACTGCCGGGAAGAGGGTGTCGGGGTCCTTCTGTCTGAGCCCACCCTCATTTATGCCTCACGCTTCAGCAGGACTTCATCTACATTCAGATGCCACAGTTTGCGACCACCTACCGTATTCCAGGCTCTATACAAAGGCATAACCCCTAAACGACTTTATCGTTTTAGCGTCACCACCACCACCACCACCATGATCACGACCGTCCTCATCCTCATTTTCACTGTTATTATTCCCATTTCACCTATGAGGACCAGCAGGCTCAAAAGGTTAAATGGCTTGCCCAAGGTCACACGCTGGTCAGTGGCAATGATAAGAGTTGAAGTCAGATCCTCTGTCTCATAGCCCCTGGTCTCCCCACCACGCTGCTGGGGGCTGGCCTGGCTTAGGCCCCATTGTACCCATTCCTGTGTGTTCTTCACAGTGTCCTTTTCTTGGTGAGGTGTCCTTGAGCCACCGCATCTGAGGTCTGTGTGTTCTTCTGCTTCCTTAAGGAAATCTTTGAAAAAAAAATGTCTAAGGAAAAGTCCCTGCCCAGTGACCCAGATGCTCCATTCCTGGTGTATACCCCAAAGAATTCAGAGCAGGCAGTCAAACAGAGACTTAAACACGAATGTGCAGAGCAGCATGATCCACCACAAGGTGGCGAGAGACCAAGTGTCCACCTGCTGGCGAATGGATGACAAAATGTGGCCCGTCCACACGATGGCATATTATTCAGCCGTAAAAAGGAATGACATTCAGACACTGGCTACCGCATGGATGAGCCTTAAAAACATGATGCAGAGTGAAAGAAGCCAGACTGAAAAGCCCACACACTGGACGATTCCGTTTATGTAACACATCCAGAATGGCAAACCCACAGAAGCAGGAAGCAGTCATGTTTCTCGGAGCTGGGGGTGGGGCGTTTGGGGAGTGATGGCTGAATGCGGACAAGGTTTCCTATTGGAGTTCTCAAAATGTGCTGAACTATAAAGGTTGTACAACATGGTAATGCACTATAAATGCCACTAACTATACACTATAAAATGGATAAAGTGGTGAATTTTACGTTTTGTGCGTGTCAGCACTTGCTACTCAGGTTCTTGTCAGTTTGGATTCTCTCCAGATCAGTCCTGTGTTGGAATAAGGACTGAAGGAGCAGTTTCTTGAAGCATAATCCTGTCTCTGCTGGTGGGGTCATGAGAGCCACCTGCAAAGAAGCAAGTTTTCTCCCTGACTTCGGCTTCTGGCACTTTCTGCCCTAGATCCTAAATTCCAAATTACTTGGTGGCTGGAAACCTACTGTCTACTGACTATTTTGAGAAGATGGCTCATGAGACATATTGGCCATGTGTGCAAATTAACCAGCATTGTTTAAGCTGTCTTAGTTTTCTTTCTACGGTACAGTTTGGAAAACCTGGCAGTTACATGAGGCTCAGAAGATTTTCTTTCTTTGTTTCCCCAGCAGCACAGTGGTCGACAGGAACGCCAGATTGTTGGCTCAACCAACCGGTGGCGTTTCCCCAAAGAGGCCTCGCCCGGGGACCTGCTGGCCCTCTCGCAGGTGTGCAAGGCTATGAACATAGACCTTGATGATGCTCTGAAGGACCCAGACAGGTAAGGAGATCAAAGGCCCATGGCAGGGAACGTCCCTTAGGGGTAAATCTCATGTCTGGGCCGTGCCCCACACTCGGACCACTCTGGTTGGGCCGACGGGCTGACATGGGGCACATTTGCAAGGAAGGCTACTTTGGGGACCATCCTTTAGGGATGCAGAAGGTCCACGTGACCATGTTCTCAGAGAATGTCTGCAGGTGGTGATAAAAGTCCAGAGAGAGGCTGACTTCCACACACCACCACCCCCGATTTTCCTTTGCACTGAAAACTTTGGACCCCAAATAGGTTCCAACTGACTTGACAGACAACCTAGCCAGTCCTGGCTCAATCTCTGAACCACTTGCATGAGGAGCATTGTCACCCGGTCAACGGGCTTCCGTTGGTGGGAAGCATCACCCCCCGCCGCACCGACTCCCAAGGCCTTCGGAGCAGCAGGCTGAGAGCATCATTTCTGCACATTAATGGCTCTTCCTGCCTCTCCTGGGGACACAGAGCTGGGCCCTACTACAGAGGAGACACTTCCCTTCCCTGGTGCTTCACACCTTACATGGTGCCCCTGCCCTTCCTGGGCTGGCAGCACCTGTCTTCCGAGCACACACTCAATGCTGCCAGAGCATGGTCTGTGCCCCTGTGCAGCACCTGCCACGGCAGGGTGGCTTGTTCCACGTGTGCTCAGCAAGTAGCCAAATCCTCCCTTTCCAGACCCACTGACCAGCTGTGCTCCAGGGCCCCGCCCACCCCACCCCCAGGTGACTCAGTCACACATTTGAATAAATCAAAATGCATCTGCATGTGGGGTCTGAGTTCTCTGATGACCCTCAGCTTAGAAAGAATGAGTCCTATGAACTGCTATTTCTGGCTCTGACTATCGATAGCCTTAAGCTATCTTGAATTGATTTTGCATTTTGTGTGGTTAGAGCCGTGAAGAGCTCTTAGGGTTTTGCTAAAGCCTGGTGTGTTCCCCAGCACCAGGGCCAGGCTGGGGAAGCAGGCCCTGGAGCCAGGCCTGGAAACACGGGCAAAGTGACCCAGAAAACTGACGGGGGTGACCGGAGAGCAGGAGCAGAGGTCTCCGGGCGTTGGCTATGGGATCACTGAGCTAAGCTTGGGGGTGGTAGGCTGAGGGGTGGGGCACAGAACCCTGAGGAGGATGGCAGTTGTGCTGGGCTTTGGGACTATTAAAAGCAGCCTACCAGACAGGGTTAGAACCCCTTCTCCTCCATGTACTAGCTCTGCGACCTTGAATCAGTGGCTTAACCTCACTGAGCCTCAGTTTCCTCATCTGTGAAGAGGTAATAGTAACACCTCTCTTGGAGAGTGACCTTGCAGATTAAATCAGACAGCACGTTGAAAATGCTTAGCATTGTTTCTGCCAAGTAGTAGATACTCAAGAACTATAGCTCTTAGCTTGATAGCCTGAGCAGCCGCTTTAGTTACTGATCCCAGTTATTTCATCTTGGAGTGTGTCCTCCCTGTGTCCTGCCAGCCAGCAACCCCATAGCTCACTCTTCCTTGTAGCCCCTCCCCCAAGTCAAAGCCCCTGGCCTGCAACACAACAAATCTGCCTCTCTGCTTGGTGACTCTGGGAAGCTCCAGGGCCAAAAGTGGGTTGAGCCAAGTAGGCACTCGCGGTGGGCTCATCAGCCATGTGTGTGGCAGTCAGCTGATCCAGGCTCCGCTCAGCGGGCAGGGCAGACTCCACTCACTGCCTGCCCTCCTCCTGAGTCAGCGGGCCAGCCTGGGCATTCTTGCCCAAATAGGGCAGCTCAGTTGCACACAAGCTTTCCCATCTTTCAGCCACATCCCATCCACTACCCTTTCATGAGCCATGTCAAGTCACATGGCCAAACGCAAAGTCAAGGAGCAGGAGTTTTAGCATTAACAAGTCAACCCCATTGGATGGTCTGCTGCAGGACGTCCATATGTCCATAAGAAACATAACATTTCCCCCACCCCTCTTGTTTCTCCATCACGGGTCATCGCTGGGGTGAGGGAGCCCCCAGCTGAACAGCACATTGCCAACATCCTTCCGTGCCACTCCACCGCAGGCCATTTAGTCCCAAACAATGAAGAGGACAACTTCATTGTCCTCCTGGACAGTGAAGGTGCCATTTAGCCCGATACTTTTCCACTGGTCTTAAAATGGACCCAGCAGAGCCTGCGTGATAAATGGGGCATCTGGGCAAGTGGCCATGACACCTGGTGACGGCGATGTGCCTACCCTGTTGTCTGGCGTCTCCCCGCTCAGCCGATGACAGGAATGCTTGTGAGGGCAGCTGAGCTCCTGGGCATCGCCCCACAGTTTCCAAACTCCATTGGTCCATTTTAGGATCACGGTCTGAACTCCTGACCTTGGCCAGCTCTTCCCAGACGTGTGACCTAAGCCACCCAGGGGATTGAGGCTGGCTTGGGTCATATCCAGTGCTCCTGTTGGATAAACAACTCCAGCTCTCCCTGCCTTCCTGAGGCTGAGTCACTTGTCCCCTTCTCCACTGGGAAGGAGCAGCACATGTTCGATATGGTTTGGGACATGGTCCCCTCACCCAAGCCCTCCTCTGTGCGCCCGGGCTCATGAGACCCCTGGGTCATTGAAAACAGCGTGACAAAGCTGGCACTGACCAGATGTGGTCATCCAGTGTCCCTTGGCTGGTTGGCTTTCTTGGGATGACTGTCTTCAAGCTGTGAAAATACGTGACTCAAAATTTGTTTCATTGCCTTGCTCAGTGGGCTGACTAGAGTGTTTATGGAAAAGCATCTTCGAATCGTTCAGCCACTGGACGGGTGTTTTTGAGCACTTGAATGACGGCCGGCTAGGGGGGCAGCAATGAATTAGCTGAGTCTTTGTGGAAAGCCAAGGCTGTTGCAGAGGAGGCATGAGTAAACAGGTGACCCCAACAGAAGGACTTTAATGGGATCACACCAGGGTGGGCAGCCCCCCAGACAAAGCCACCCCTCCGCTTTCTGGGAAGGGGCGTGGGAGTTCAGTGAGCGAAAGGCGAAGAGGAGAGCACTCTAGGATGAGGATGCTGTGTGTTCAGGCGACTGGAAGCCAGAGACCAGGGGATCAGGCCACTGAGAAAGGCTGGAGTCGGGGGTATAGAGGGCCGAGGCTGCAGGGTAAGCAGGAGCTTGCTGGCCATGTGAAGGGATTAGGGCTTTTCCCCAGGAGCACTGGGAGGACTCTGAAGGGTCTCAGAGAAAGAGGCCAGGCCCAATTTGCATGTCCAGTGTCTCCTCAGGCAGCACTGTGGGGTGTGCAACAGAAGGGAGCCCGTGGGACGCTGGGGACGGCCAGTGATCCGGGCAGATATGGCGGCTTGGATGAAGGTCATAGCAAAAAGGACCAAGAGGGATGGATGCATTCAGAAGAGAGTTTGTCAGTTCTGGGCAAGTGGTCAGATGTGACAACACACGGTATGCTGGCCTGGGTGACTGTGGACTGGTGGAGCCATTTCCTGAAACAGAAACCCAGGCGAAGGGGCAAGGTTGGGTTTGGGGTAGATTCTGAGTTCCATTTTTGGACACATTGAGACTGGAGCATGCATGACCCCTAGACAGAGGTATGTGTGCGTTAACTTCCCAGAAATGCCTAGAACCCTCTTCTCCTTACTCCAGTAGATATTTATTGAGCACCTACTATATGCTAGACAGTTTTAGACATTCACCATGAGAGCTGTCATACAGGCAGCCATATGGAGCCTCGATGCTCCCTTGCTAAGGCTCACTCACAAATGGAAAATGGGAATTAATGTTTTGATCCAGCCATCACACTGAGATTACAGTTCATCCAGTCAACAGACAAATGGTGGCCTGCCTGAGGAAACTGTCCCAAAGGCTGAGATACAATAAGATGGATTGATTAGGTGCTTTAGGGGTGCCTACACTAGACTGAGTCAGGATGCAGGTAGAGAAAAAGATCAGGATTAACTCGCAGATTTTTTGTTTGTATTTCTTCCTTGAGGTTATACTTTTCAAAAATTCAGAACGTTTCCTCTGAGAATTTGAAGAACAAGGCTATCCTCAGCAAGGATGCAGGTAAGTGCTTGTCACCAATGGATTCAGCAAGAAGGTTGCTGACCTTGGGGCATCTTGTGGTCTCTGTAGGACACCAGATCATAAGCCAGGTCCCTAATCTGTAAGTTTCAGTCCCTGCCCATTGCACAGACTCTAACATGCATAGGTGCCCGTAAATATTGATCAAATGCACGATGAATGACCAGGCTGGGCAAACACGTTTTCACTCGCTAGTGGTCATGTGTCGACTTTATAGACAAGCTTCTGACCAAAAGACGAAATAGAAGCCATGTCGAGCACAGAGCAACGGTTCTCTGTTCCTTTCAGCTCTAATCAGCCATGGCTTGGATGTCACATCTGCACTTGTCCAAGGGGACTTTCCTGAGTTATAATGAAGGACCAGACTAGGGCTGTCCAGCTGGGCAGGTCAGCTCCTTACGGGAGCATTTGTGGATAAACCCCATGGCACAGTGGCTGCCTGAGGTCCGAGCCATCCTTCTTCCCAGGAGGGGCTGAGTGAGTCCTTGCCTGTCAACTGATTGATGGGGGGCCCTGAGAAGTAGTCTGAGGCCACCTCCTGGCCCGCGAGACGAGGTCCGGGATAGGTTGCGATGTCTGCCATGCGTCTGCCATCCTGACCATAGAGGTGAACATCCAGCAAGGGCACACTCTCTATCCACACTTCTGCGCTCACCTAATCTAAAATCACCCCATATGGGGGGTGGGATTCTTTCTAACCCAGCAAAACAGGACCGTCCCCTGAGGCAATCCAAGATTTGAGATGTGAACGCAGGTTCTGAACCCCCAACACTAAACAATATCTTGAATATCAATAACAGGAGAGGGAACAGGCACCAAGGTCACGCCGTCTAAACTACGGCAAGGCCAAGAGATAAGCATATGGGGCCAGTGGCCCTGACGTCTTGCCTGGTGCTGAGATTTGGGGTTGAGGGAGGGCCGGAGCACCCCTGTCTCTCCAGCGCTGTGCTAACAGGAGTCCAGCCTGCACAGCCCTCTTGCCCACCACGTCTCATGCCTCACCTAGCCTGGCATCTTTGGATCTCCCATTGCCCTCCTAGCTAAGTCCCTTGTCCTTTTGATTGTCTATACTGTCCCCAAGTGAGACCCCTCTCCTCCCACATAAATCTCATTACTGTTTTCAAAGCGCCTCCTTCACAGTGTGACCTCATGTCGTACCTGTGAGCTGGCTCTCACACATGCCCTTCCCTCAAGAAAAGTGAGACTCATGAAAACCCCTGTCCCTGCTAATGGGCCTTTGACTGCGTTGCACTTGGTGGGTTGCCTTTTCAATGGGTAATAATTAGGCACCAATAGGCCAGTAGTTTTCAACAGGGAACTGGGTACTGATTTTCCTCCCCAGGGACGTTTGTCAATGCCTAGGGACACTTTTGGTTGTCACAACCCAGGGGGCTGGGCATGTGTGGGCCTCCAGTGGGTAGGGACTAGTGATGCCGTAAACCCCCTCAGGTGCACGGACAACCCCCACTCTAGAGATTTACCTGGCCCCAAATGTCAGATAACAACAACAGGAGATTGTTACTGAGATTGAGAAGCACTGTAATGGGGGGAGGCAAGGGGAGGCCCCCAAAAGGGTCCCAGCAGCACCCCTGCCCCAAGGAGCCTTCCAGTTCCCCACGTTGGAGGGCAGCCCATGAGCCTCGGGCGTCCAACACCATTGGTCAGCGCCCTTGGCTCTTTCTCCCTTCCTGTCTTACCTTGTGAGTCTGCCCATCATATCCCCCTGGGAGCCAGTAAGCTCCCTGAGACCCACACTCTCATCTTTGTCACTTTGTTCCTGACGGGCCTAGTGAAGCCACCTGCCCACCCTCTGCTCAGGGCTGTGGCTAAACAGAGGAGCCCACAGGGAGGGGTGGATGCATGGAGTGCGACTGAGCCGCTGCTTCCTCTCCTCAGTTGTCACTCTTGAGTGCCTGGACCTCAGGTGGGAGCTCCATGTGCCCCAGCTTTTTCAGTCCCTGACCCTGACCCGGCTTTACCTGCTGGCCCTGGGCGGGGGCACCACCGGACCTGTGAAGGAACTGGAGAAGCACCTACGAGGTACTGTCCCACAGGCCCCCAGCGCGGAGCCCAGCGCCCTGTGGTCTGAGACATTCCGGCATGACATTCGGTGGTCTGTGTGGGGACCAAGGTCACTCGGCAGTTAGGTGCCAGGCCCGTGGTGTGACCTCAGCACCAGATGTAACCTGATTCATCAGACGGGGATAGTAGTTCTTGCTGTGTCACTCTGAAGACAGAGAGAAGGTGGTCAGTGTGAAGTTCTAGAACAACGCCTGGCACGTAGTGAGCGCTCAGTACCTGGCAGGCATTAGCCTCACAATAACCCAATCTTGTCCAGCCTGCTAAGCAGGAGACCCCGCCTACTTCCTTGAGAAGAGAAATCAGGCATTGCCGCGTCCCCTGGGGGGCTCTCAGGAAGACAGACAGCTGGGGTTTGGCCCTAAGCGTGCTGCTTAGACGTTTACACAAGTACACCGGTTTTATTTCTCTTTTCCTCTCTCTTTTCTTTTCCCAACACCACCTCATTCCACAAAGGATTTAGGTCTTGTCTTTCTTTTCTCTCTTTCTCTCTCTTTTTTTAAAGATATATTTTATTGTTCTGAGAGGTGAGAGAGAGAGAGAGAAGGGGGGAGGGCCCAGAGCAGTCTCCATAGTTGTACGTCATTAGCTGTGACACGGTTTCCTTCCACACAGGTGGATGTGGGGCCACACAGGGCAGGAACCGAACCGGGGGCCTCCTGCATGGGAGGCGAGAACCGGCGGCGCCATCCCGGCGGTTCCCAGTTGCGCTGCAGTCCAGCACATGGGCTTGCACGGGCCGGGGCCGGGAAGCCACCCCTGGATCACGCGATTGCAAGTCAAGCGCTCACCCGCTGAGCTCTCCTGGCCTCCCTTCATTTTCTCCTTTTTTAATCCTAATAATCCCCAGTCTCGACATGTCTAGCCCATCAGTTCCTCTTTGGCAGCTCTGGGAAATATAGACTGGCATCCTCGCCTCAGGACAACTCGTAAGCAGGTGCCATGGAAAAGGCAAGGCCTCCCACGCCAGCCAGCGTGCCAGACGGGAAGGGATGGCATTCCCAGGATGTGACAGCACAGCCCTGGTGCTGCTGAGCCCCTGCCCTGCCCTGAGCTGCCTGCCGGGCCCCTGACTCAGCCCTTCCCGGTGGCGCAGGGGCCTGAGAGTGGCTGTGACATTCCCGCCAGACCCACGCAGCCTCCACACTGACTCACGGTCTCCTTTGTTCTCGAAGTGTTTGTCTCAGTGTCCCCAAGGGCTGCACTGGGCTCTTCCTTCTGTGTCCCCTGGGCCCAGGTCAAGCTCTCCTACTAGGCAACCAATGAAAGGCCATGAAGAGCCAGACCGTGAGGACATAGGAGAGCAAGAGACTTGCAAGGGGAGATGGAGCTGTCACTAACGTCACGGTTGTGAACGTTACTGTCATGAACCTGTCCTGAATGGCCTCCCTAGAAAGACAGGAGCTGGTTCTGCTAAGCCGGCCCCTCCAATCCCAGCCCCTGCTAGATGCTAGGCCGGACCGGGGGACATCGGGATAGGTGCAGAGATGAAAGAAACCCCAGGGCTGGACTGTCATGACCGTGTAGGGTGACAAATGCCACCAACTGCACCTGGCCCTGGGCCTCACGTCACTATGATTTCCAATGGGTACAGTCACAGCCTTCATGTGCCTGTAAAAGCAGAACATACGTCACAATGACACTTCTGTGTCCTTGAGAACCGTCTATGCAGCTGTCCTGGAATTAGCAGCAGAGAACTTCCTGACCCAGCCCTGAGGGGTGGGCCTGGGGAGATAAGATGCAGCTGCCTCAAGCAGCCCTGGGCCCCCCGCAAGGCCGACCCCGCAAGGCCGGCCCAGCGGCTCATTCGCACTCCACTGACCAGGATCAACTGTGCTTTAGCAGGACCTGCTTATTCTCTAGATCAGGGGTCTTCAAACTACGGCCCGCGAGGCCCTCTCATCCGGCCTGTGGAGACCTTTTTACTGACGGAAAAAAATGACAGAAATTTACGTGTATCCTGCCAAGATCAGCCACTTACTTTTTCTACTTCTGTTCACAGTCAATGAGATGATATAACTGCTGTTTGATAGTTAATGCGGCCCTCGGGCTGAAAAGTTTGGAGACCCCTGCTAGATAGAAGGAAATGCAAGACAGAACGATCGGCAGACGAGCCACCTTGGTTTCTTCGGAGCGCCTCAGAAGCACGTGACCTAACTATCACTTTCCTGTCAGGTCGTGACGTTTCACTCAAGATGGAGGGAATGGGGAACTTCTGTCTTCCCCTTCCTCTGACCTCACTGATAACTGACCTTCTACAAATGTCCAGAGCTTAGCTGCTGCCAGGCACTGTGCTAGGAACGGAGTCACCCAGGAGGACGTTGCAGCGTGACCAATAGCATGATGCGGAATGATGCTGAGCATCACCTGAGTCAGGCCCACTGTGTGTCAGGCACTCGCGTGTGTCATCTCTGTTACAGCCCCCAGTGGGGGTGAAGGAGAGAATGGAGCCCGCGGATGGGAAGCTGTGCAGAAATCCAGGAGAGGAAAATGGCCCAGAGCCAGGAACGAGGCCCTGCGCTTAGTAGGGGCTCAACGAGCGTCTGCCCAGTGACAGCCTGAACAGAGCCAGGTGCCACGCGTGGGGCGGGAAGGCTCGCTGGCCCTGCTGCCTCCGGAAAAGGGATCTTTTTCTTTCTGTAGTCTTCATAGGTGCAAAGTGTGGCCTACTTCTTGGCTCCCGACTCGTGTCGTTTTTTGTTACCTAGAACCTTGAGCTACTAGGCTTTGGGACGCCCGATGGGACTTATTGGTCCCCTTCATTCAGCTGCTGTTTCCCAAGAACCTCAGTGCGTGTGGGGTCCTGGACATGGAGTGGCGAGAATCCATCCAATGTGCCTGCCCAGCAGACAATAACCCAACCAGTGGTGTAATAGCACATGGCTAGTGCAGGAGGAAAAATAAAGTCCATATGGGGAGCGGGGCAGGTGAACCCCTGAAGGGGAGGGAGAGAGCCCCACGACTCCCCCGAGGAACAAACCATGAGAAGCCCCAAGCTGGAGACTAGTGGGAGGGTCTTGGGGCCACTGGAGGGGCTTGGGCTTTGGTCCATGGGCGGGGGACGCAGCTGAAGACCTGAGCAAGGTGTGTGCCCTCACTCACATTCTAGAATGACTCAGTACCTGGGGGAGGCTGGCAGTGAACCGGGCTGCCCCTTCCTCTCCTTCTGGAAGCCTTGGGTGGTGGACCTGAGGCACCAAGTTCTAAGAGCCACTAGATGGACAGACACCTCAGTCCCACATTCGTCCTTCAGCAGGTTGGAGCCAGATGCTCAGGGCGCAGAGAAATCTGACCCAGCCTTGTCCTCAAACTGCTCTTGTCCTAATGGGAGAAAGGGGGGAGGGGCAGGTCGTCCATATTTAAAATGCAGTGTGAGCCTCTACTGTATTTCCCAGTTTTGACCATCACAGGGGCTGGGTGAGATCATTGGGGAAGCTGGCCAAGGGGCAGACAGGAACTCTGTACCATGTTTGTAACTTCTTGTGAGCCTTCAAATATTTCAAAATAAAGAATCATTTCAAAAATGCACCCACTAAACAAACAAGCAAAACAAACAAACAAAATGCAGTGAGGTACGTGCCAAGGTCAAGGGCAAGGTTGGGTAAAGGGTGGTGGAGGCCGACACGGAGGCCTGCCCCACTCACTGTGGCTGTCACATCCATGCATCTTCACCCCGTTTCCCTTACTAGCGCCAGCATCTAGGATGGTCAAAGAGAGACCCCCGGCAAAGAAGATGATCATTTTCTTGAAGGTCAATGACCCGCTGGTCACCAGAATTGGTAACGTGCACCTGTCTTCATTTTCTGAGAATGCCATTGAGCAAAGCCCTCCCAGATTGTAAAAACAAACAAGACAACGAAAGTTCAGTGCTTCCTTCTTACAAATAGCTGAGCAGTATGAGGGGAGGAGGGGAGAGGAGGAGAGGAGAGGAGGGGAGGGGAGGGAAGAGGGGGGGAGGGGAGGAGAAGAGGGGAGGGGAGGGGAGGAGGCTGGGGCAACTTGGGAAAATGAAAGATAGTCAAGTGCTGCTATAGAAGGTGCTCATCCTTGGGAAAGAGGCATGAGGGACGCAGAGGAGGGAGGAAGGAACCGGCTTCTCAGACAGACCCGGGGAAAATAACTGCCCTTCAGAGGCATGTGACGTAGGGAAGCTCTCAGGCCCACCCTGGCCCCCACAAGCACTTCCCACCACGGCCCCTCATGGGCCCCCAGCAGCTGCAGAAGACCCCCATGCTCTCCCGCTCTCCCCTATCCTGTCCTGGCCACCTAGAAACGGACGTCTGTGTTAACGTGACATATGCAGGCTGTCACATGCTGTCACAGTCTGTGAATCAGGTTAGGAAATCATCCCCTGAAGCCCTGGTTAGGCCGGTTGTCCTTGGAGCACACCAGTCCACACCACAGCGCTCCCTGGGGTCAGGCAGAGCTGGGACTAACGGAGCCCCTCTGCTCCCTGCTCACCGGAGTGCAGGTCCTAAACCACCTTAACCCTCCTGAGGACCCCCGACTGCGAGGAAAACCTGCTGGAAGTTCTAGGTCATCTCCAGAGAGACGCCCCCCCAAATGCACACAGCGTTCTGCACGCATCCGGGCGGGCCCCTCCCGCACAGGCCGGAGCCCAGGTTAGGAGGGAACCCAGAGGCCCGGACAGAAGACGGGCTCACAGCAGCCGTCTCGGCTGCAGCTCAGCTTCTTGAGCTTCATCCTCAACACCCTTTGGAGCCCAGGCAGTGTGTGCACCCTGGTCAGAGCGGGTGCATTTTCTCTGACCTCCGGCCTCCCCGCTCAGCTGGTGGATACTGGTGTGTGGGGCACAGAGGGGGCTTGCGAGCGGGGGACGCGGGGTGCAGAGCCCCACGCCCACCGACGGCTCTCTCTCGGCTACCCCGTCCCCAGCCTTCGCCAGAGCCCTGAAGAACCTCTACACGAGCGGCGTGGACATGAACTTGGACGAAGTGCTGGGCGTGCTGGCTTCCGCTTACACTCTCCAGTTCAGCAGCCTGTTTCAAAGGTAAGGGGATGCGGTGAGGCGCCCCCAGGCCTGTGGGAACTCAGAATGGGGTCTCCTGACCCATTTCATGGAACCTTCCTCTTCCGGGGGCTACCATGTCAGGGTTTCTTTGCACACAGCATGGCCTTGAGTCTGCAAAGGAACCGAGGCACTGATGCACCCTAGCGAGTGGTCAGCTCCCCACTGAGCCGGCTCTCTGACAATGTGCTCATTTTAATCAACGATTCTTGACTCACAGGAAGGAAAGGCAGATGGGGGGATTCAACACCCAGGAGATAGTTCTCAGGTGTGCAACGTGACTTCTCAGTAGCACTCGAACCACGCTTCTCAGTGTCACCTGTGTTCATTGTTGGCTTAAAAGGTCCCTTTCCTTTTAGTCACGCACACAAAAACGGGAGACCTGCTGACGTCTCCTGCCACTGTCGGCTCATTTCCTCACTCGCTTCTGTCAGCTTTTTTGTTTTCTCGTGAATGGTGTTTGCAGTTTTACAAATGTCACACGTGCTTATCACAGATCTTACAAGGGAGAGAAAAATGCAAAGATCAGGGTCAGAATTGCCCATCAATCCGACTGCCCGGTTTGGGACACATCCGCTAGCCCACCTGGGGGTTCTCAGGCCAAAGGTCTGCATCCTTTAAGTGAGGCCCCTTCCCGGGAAGGGCTCAGCCTCCGTCCTGGAATTGAACAAGGGGCCGAGGATGCTCTAACTGTTAGAGCAGCCTCGGGGCCCTTGGAAACAGCATTCTGTCTCGGCAGGTGTGTGGCCATGATGGTGAGCGGAATCATGCCAAGCAACGTCAGTGACTTCTACCTGGCGGGCTGCAAGGTGAGACCAGCCTGGACAGGGCATGCAGCCCCTGGGGGTCCTGCAGGAGCGCCCAGACTCTGGGCTTTCCCTCACCAGGCCCAACTCCAAACACCCCACCCGAAGGTCCCAGTTTAGCATCAACATTTTATCTTGCCAAGTGAGCAGTTCTGAAAAACAATTTTATCTTTAAAAGGTAATTTGAACAACCCCCATATCATAGAAAAGCTTCAACGGGACGTAGGGGAGAAAGCACAGCCTTTCTCACAAAATAGCAGACCACCGTGCAGGATATTCTGGTTGGAGCGAGTGAAATTCGCCCCATTGGGGCCCAGTCAGCGTGGCCGTGTTGGGATGGAATCTCACCGGGAAGGAACCAGGCCAGGGTGACGCAGCGTCTGGGTGGTGCTGCTGGGTCTGAACCACAGGCCTCCTGAGTCCAGCCTCCCCCGTGAGGCCACCACTGACCTGGATGGACATTCCCAGGGAAAGGGATGCCTTTCACGCAGCCTGTCATGGTGCTGTGATCATAGCATCCAAGGGTTTTAAAGGCCCCTTTGGTCAAAGACAACTCATTGTCCTCACCTCCGCTCCATCGCTGATTGGAGTCACTCGGTGGGTGGCATCTTTGCATTGGGGCCAGTGTTTCCCAGACCCTCTGCGCTGGGGAAGCATCATAGCACTGAGCACATGCAGGCAGTACTGACTCTGCCAAGGTCCCTGCCTTTTCCACTTTCCAATGGAAGAAAAAAGACTTTCCCCACCTTCTCTGGACTTCCATTTTGAGGGGATGTGCCTAGTACTAACCTCAGAACTCCACGTGGGGTGCACCCCGCGGGACCTCCGGTGACCAGTCACTGACTTCAGTCGAGATTTCAGCGTGCACCAGGCGCTGCCACTTATGTGACCCCAGGGAAGAGCAGGACTCGTGGAGCCTCCGTTTCCCCATCAGGAAAACAGGGATAATAACGATCCGACCTCGCAGGCTTGCCGCGAGGATTGACTGAAATCAGCCAAACGCAGTGTCGGGAGCATAACTCGGCTGCAGTTCTCTCATTTTGTAGGAAAGGTTTGAGGGGGGCTTGCCGCCCGACTCCTGTGCGCACCCTTGTAGTCTCATCGCTGTCCAGCAGAGGGCGCTGAGAGCTCAGGGATTCCTTTATTAACGGGCTTTTCTTACCTTTTCAGTACAAGGAAGAGCAGCTCACCACGGCCTGTGAGAAGTGGCTGCAGGTGAACTTGGTCCCCGTGATGGGGATGCAAATCCACCTCCGGAAAATCCCAAAGGAGCTGCTTCACAAAGTGCTGAGGTCCCCCAGGTCAGAGCTGGTTCAGGGGTGTGGGGGTGTGTGGGTGATGAGCCTGGGGGAGCCGGGCTGGTGTGGGGAACCGAGGTGCTGGGGTCGGGGGGAGACTGCACCCTTCACGCTATTCATGGGGGTCCGGACCCTCTGGGTGCTTGCTGTCTCCTTATCCACCTGGTAATTAATTAAATTGTCGAAGTCATTTTTTTTTTTTTTAATCCTGCCAACATTAATATACCGGTATGTTCATTGTGGGAAATTTGAGAAAGGGAAAAGTAAAGAAAAGAAGGAAAGTAAAAGCTGTCACCCTGAATCAGCTTCTATCTCCAGCCCTGACTCTGCTCTTGAACATCTGTCTGTATGAGCTCTCAGACAATTAAGGCTAAAGCGCAACTCTGGGTGCCCAGCCCTGCTGCTGCCCCGTCCCCCGTATTCCCTGGCCAGCTGTCAAGCTAGCCCCTTGGGGGTCCTCTGGCCACCACTGTGTCCTCCCTCCTCGAGCGTGGTGAGTTCTGCTTCCAAACCTAGAGGGCACCAGCCGGGGTGCACCTCTGTGTCTGTCATCTGGACCACTGCAGGGACCTTGAACTTGCTCTTGACCCCCGTCCAGTCACAACTCCAGCCAAAGAGCCCCTGACCCCACCGATCTGGTGCCTCTTCCCTCCGTCTCACACACCAGGGGGCAGCCACAGGGGCCTTCCTGAGACCCCCACCCCACTGAGCGCCCACAGGGCCTCTGGCATGAGCCCCGCCCCACCTGAAATGCCTGCCCCCCACCCCTGCCCGGCTTCTTCTTCTCATGCCTTAATTCATGGAAACCTCCCCCAGTGTTTAAGCCTGTAGGATAATCCCAACGTTTTACCATAAAATATCACCTTGGTAACATTAGGTTAAATTCCTAGAAGTGAAATTACCAAGTCAAAAGGAATTTCTGTTTGCTTTTATTAGAGCTTTAAGAAATATTTTATTTGAAAATATTTTTAAACAAATAAAAACTACAGGAATAATACAAAGAGTATCTATATACCGTTTCCCAGGCTTTGTTTAATTTCTGCCCTGTGCACTGTATCATTTGCATCTGTATGTGTATCTAAAGGGTGTCCCAAAATTCACGCACGAAGTAATTTTAATAGAAAACACAGGTTTATCATTAAAAATTGTAAATTTTCATTGCTCAACAATGAAAACACATTGTTCTTTCGTGTAGTGCTCCATTTTTAATAACCCTGAACTGTCAGCTGTCACGCTGTCTTTTTTTGTTGTTGGCAACACTTTACCGCACAAATGACGCAAAATTCAAGTCTTGCGTGAATTTTGGGGCACCCTTCACATAGACACACGTTTTTGTTTTTTCCTGGACCCTTTGAGCGCACGTTGCATGCCCCATGTTTCCTTACCCATAAATGTGTCGGTGTTTATTTCCTAATAAAGAGAATGTTTTCAACTTACTGACACAAACAGTTCATCAACTTCAGGAAACTTAACACTGGTGTAATACCATAACACCACTGACCTCATACTGCCCTTTATAGCATTTATTTTCCTCCAATATAGGCTTTGATTTAGGGCCACATACTGCATTTCCTCGCCATGTCTCTTTGCCGTGTCTCTTTAAAAGATTTTTGATACCCACTGCCAAGTTACCAAGTATGTTTTCCCTCTGGGTGGATTTCAAAAGTGAGAACCAAATTCTACTAAAAATATGAGTGGTGTATTAGAAAATAAACACTACTCACGCCTGCGTGGTAGAAAGCTTCTGATTTCAGAAATCAGATCTGGAAAGACTTCGTCCACCATTCGATTGAATATACTGAGTAGTTTGCAATGCCCTCACCGAACCAGAGAAATGGAGTTGGTAGGACAGCGTTCTGATGTTGAAGGAGATCACAGGTCACAGGAGCAGCCCGGGGGCACTGGGTGGGCTTCCAGGGCCCTTCCTCCTGGCTCCTGTGGCTCCCCTTCCCCCCATTCCCCCACCCTCCAGGGGAACAGCTGGTGAAGAGAAGGTAAACATGGCACCCCTCAGATTTTCGTAATGCCGCCCCTCCCTTGGAAAGACTGAGCGGCCCCACCCTGGTAGCACTTAACCAAGAAAGGGGAAAAAAATATCTGACCACAGCCAGAACGTTAGTGATGGCAGAGGCTTTAGAAGACTTGTGATGGGCAGGAAAAGAAATCAAGAACATGGTGTCAAGCGTCTAGACACACAAGTGTGGGGAAACATGACATGTGGAAACTGGGGCCTGCTGCTCCGGCCCCTCCCCAGGAGCTGTCTGCAAAGACGGTCCAGGCCTTTCCTGGGGCCCGGAGGGCAGAGCCCTGCCTGGACCGGGCACGTCATCAGCCCGTGTGCCCTGGAGTGACCAGGACAACAGCTCCCTGACTCACGTCTGAAGTGAACTCTCCTCGCCCAGTTGAGGTCCAGGGGGCCAGATGGAGGGAGGTGGCACGCAGGGGGCTCAGGAGTGGCTTTGGGCCCCACCCAGCGCCGCCGAGAGTGTTAGAAGTTTGCGGAGGCTTGGGCTCTGTGGATGGCACCTGAGTAAGAATGGACCTTTGGAAGAGGTAACTTCTATCGACCGCTGTTGGGTACGTGCTGTGCTGTGGGCACTGTCCCTTTTAGTCCCCACAACCCCGTGTGGTAGGTAAAATTATTGTCCGTAAGAGACGAGGGGCAATAAAAGGCCGGGCTGGGCTCCAGCCCACCCTCCAAGGTCCAGCAGCCTCCTGCCATCTCCTCGTTTGTTGGCGGAGTTTCCCAGCGACCGGAATTCAGCCAGGACTAGGGTGTCCTGGGAAGTCACATGGCCCCAGAGCAGCTGCGTGGACATGTCCCCCCCAGGCCAGGGATGCAGCATCCCTCAACCCCGCTTAGCATAGACTGTAGCTGGTGCCCCCAGCTTGTGGCCGGGGTGTTTGGGTCATTAAACCTTGTTGAAGCACATCCGTCTGTCAGCAGATGCTTCGGCTTCTGGGCCATTCACCTTCCCCTCCTGAAGTCCCTGTGGCCTCTTCTTCCTTTGGGTTTTGCTTTCCAACCTGTAAACAACCTGGACTAAAATACACACAGATTTCCTGTCCTCTTGGGCACCTGGTTTTCATTAATTTGCCCCAGGCCCTTGGTTTTCACTTAACTGCTTAGAGGTCGCCACTAGGTTACCCTGTTCTAACGCTAGTATTATGCAAGCTTCATTCTGAGTTCTGTTTTTCTGGAAGCTGGAGCTCCTGGTAGTCCTAGGAGGGTGGGGAGCCCCGAGGACTATCTGGTTCCTGTCCACACGAAGGGCTGGCTAGCAATCAGAGAGGACTTCGTCCTCTGTGTCCACCTCTCCCGTCTATGACACCAGGAGTGTTGAGGGCTCAGGAGTTCCCTGCAGAAAGCTACCCCTGTCCTTCACAGCATGCCTGTCCCACAGCTGCCTGTCCCACAGCTGCCTGTCCCACAGCTGCCTGTCCCACAGCTTTTCCACTAGCAGCCGGAACACCCCTGGGCCTCCCTCAAACGTAATAGTTCCTGAAGCTAATGCTGCTCTGGCTAATATTACCTACTGGTTATTAGGCACTTACGGTACATGGCACACGCTGAGAGGTCATCGGGTCTAATTCCTATAGCCACCCATTATGTGTGCATGTGTGTGTGTGTGTGGGGGGCCTGTACCTGCGTTTTGACCTGTGTAATGGGGATGACAGGAAATAAAGCTTTGGCCCAAGCTCCCCACGTGCATCCTGACAGTTGGGATTTGAATCCAGGTCTGAGTGGCCTCATAACCCACGGTCATTACCAGCCCCCAGGGGGGCTCTGTTCCAGGCCTTGGTCCTGATTGATGGTCAAGGTCAATAAGGATATTGATGTTCATATTTTTTTACTGGGAAAAATTACAAAGGGAAGAGGGTAATAGAAAACCCAGTTGGGCTCACCTCCCAAATGAACAAATGCTAACATTTTGTCATCAGTTAAGAAATGAAGCATTACAACGAGAACAGAAGTCACCTATGTCCCCTCCCGGCCCTATTGCCCTTTTGTCCTCAGGGCCTCCCTCCCCGAAGACAGTCACACCACTGCTGTAGACTTACATGAACCCAATTCATGTGCTGCTATTCTTATTACACTATGTGCACTCATAAATAATATGTCATTGTTTTGCAAAGGTTTGAACACAAATAAATATTCTCATAGTGATTGTAATGTTCTACAGCTGACTTTCTCCACAAACATCCAGTGAGGCACTCTCTTGATGTTGATACTTACACATCTAATTAGCATTTGAATGTGATTGTTGTACAGGGTACCAGTGAGTGAATAAACAGCAGTTGTTTTATTCCCTTCCTAATGGCCTTTTGTTTTATTTAGATTGTTTGCTACGACAATCAACGAGGCAATGAGTGCCCCTATTCATGTTTCCTTGTTCACATCTTTCTCTATGGTCTATATTCAAAACGGGGCCTTTGTTATTTATATACAATTTTCTTAAAAATAAAAAAAGTACAGTGACTTATTAAAAAGCATTTTTTTTCTTTTAAAGAACAAGTACTGGGGATGCTCGGATGGCTCAGCGGGTTAAGCGCTTGCTTTGCAGCCCTGGGGTCCAAGGATCAAATCCTAGCTTCTGCCCATGCTGACCCATGCGCTGAACTGGGGTGTGAGGCCACGCCCACCTGTATGGAATGAAACTGGTGAAAACTAATGATGTACAACTATGGAGACTGCTCTGGGCCCTCCCACTTCTCTGTCTCTCTCTGTCAAAACAATAAAATAAATCTTAAAAAAACAAACAAGGGGAAGCCGGGATGGCTCAGTGGGTTAAGTGCTCACTTTGCAGAGCTGGGGACCCGGGATCGAATCCCGGCCCCGGCCTGTGCGGAACCATATGCTGAACTGGGAGCTCCCTCAGCTCAGTTCTCTCTCTGTCTCTGTCTCTGTCTCTGTCTCTGTATCTCTCTCTCTCTCTCTCTGTCAAAAATAAAAATAAAATAAATAAAAATATTAAAAAAAAAAAAAAGTTCTTAAAAAAAAACCCAAGAAAAACCCAATACCAGTTACATCCCAAGGGCTCCTAGCGAGCACCATAAACACACTTTGATCAGCCTGAAGGTTCACCTGTTGGAGGAGAGTTTGGGATCTCAGTGTGGCCTGACTTCATCAAGGTCGTCAGAGCTCTTAGGCAAATGCAGATGTGTTTGAATGCACTCAGGGCGGTTATTTCATGCACTAACTAATGTGTTAGAGCACTGATACTTGGCCTGAAGACAGAGGGCTTTATTTCAACAATTATCCTCCAACATGAACGTAAAACCAGGATCCTGCTTCATGACACTCCCAGTAATGCCCCCTCCCTACTTGTTGCTGCTAGCCCCTCTTTGATAAGTTCTCAAAGAACCTCCTAGGCTTGGGGACTCCAAGCACAAATTCTGTCCCAGAAGTCACGTCGCTCGGCAGCCCAGTGGCGGTTGAAGTCCTGGCAGAGTTCTTTGTGGGAATATCATATCAAGTGGCTCTATGACGTCTCCCCATCTGCCTTACCATTACTGCCCAGACAGTGACAAATTTGGCCCTGTCTGGCCAGGGTCAAAGCCCATACATCTGTAGGTGGCCTAAAAACAGGAGGAAAGAGACAGTTCGACTGTGTCCAGAAATAACGTGAGAGGTGGGTGGGTGACATTTCCATTGTCCTTTAGAGTCCTGATTCCGCTTCGGTTTCCACCCACCACGACCACGTAAGTGGTGGCTGAAGAGGCTGTGATATATTTTGAAGCCAGAATGCCATGTCCTTGGTCCAAGTTGGAAATATCAGTGGGTTTTAGAAGCATCGAAATGACCTCTTGGGTAACAAGCCACCGGAGACCGTTGGAGAAGCTGTCTGGGAACTGTCCCTACTTTACGGAGCTGACACGGGCCACAGCTGCTTCCCAGCATCCCTCGTTTCTTGATGAGGGACCTCAGGCGAAACGTGGGCCAGGACCCCGCCCTGCCGTTCGCTGAGCATGTCAGCATGTCCCTAAGCAATACATGTGCTGAGCAATCTGTAGGTGTGTGGTCAGCTCAGTAATAGTCCCCAAAGATGTCCCATCCCAATTCCTGGGAATTGGTGCGGTTTTCTGCTCTTCCTAAAATGTCCTCTCAATCTTTTTGTTTTTGACCAGGTTGTTTACTTTCAGTGAGGTTCACCTGCTGAAAATACTACTTTTGTGGGTCTACTGGCAACTAAACCACGGAACTCAGACGACTCCGGCGTATGAAACGATGCTGACCTTTTTTTACAGGTAACTGAGTGCTGGTGGATGAAATGCTTGGTTTCTTTGCTTGTAATAGCGGGGAAAGCGTCGGTGATACCGTTTTTCATAGCATCACAGAGTGCAGAGTGCAATCTTCTTTAGGGGGTCTACAAATATCAGATACCTCTGACTCACTAGATTCTTTGAAGAAGTGAATATGTCGGTGTTATAATATAAGGTAATCAGGAGCTTCTGAGAACGTGTTCTGTGTCCAGCAAAAGATGTCATGTAAAAGCTACTCCTTTTCTTCAGGAAAATTACCATTCTACAGTGACCTTAAAAACTTCAAATTTAAAAAGTTCCTAAATTAGATCAGGGCATTCTCATTGATATTTCACTAACAGCATCTAAAACTCTAATTTTTACGTACCCGTGAAAAAGCTTTTGAATTTGCAAAGGTTTCATAGACTCCATCCAGTTTCTTATACTCTCTAAACTGATAAATTCTAAAAGTGTGTTTCAACATTTAAGTGAAAAATAACAATTACTGTACAATAATGGGCCCTGTTGAGTTATGCTTCCAAAATGCAGCAATTCTGACAAGCTCTTTCCATTGGTCATCTCACTTAATCTGCATAATACTCCTGGGCTAGCTTTATTATGCCCATTTCCCAGATAAAGGAACTGAGGTACAGATGAACTATCTTGTCAGAGGTCATGCGAGTTATAAAGGGTGGAGCCAACCTTGAACCCAGTCCAGTGGAGTCCCAAGATGCTTTGCTGCCCATTCCTAGAACAGCACATGGGCTTTCTGTCTGGTGCCAGCTAGTTAGTAGTAGGTCTCCGGGCACAGTGCTCAGACAGACCCTGAGGCTGCCTCCAGGTTCAGAGCTGTTGGCCAATTACTTCTAATACTTCCTGGCCTGCATTTCTTCCCCTCCCTGTGTCCCCCGTTGCCTGTGAGAGCTTTCTGTCCTTTCAAGCCAGAGCGTTGCACCCCCCACCTCCCAACCCCTTCCGCTGTGGAAACATGGGGCTGGGGAGCCCAGTGGGGGTGAAGATGAAAGCCATAGCTTTGGGGGGGGCTCCACTTTATATCTCCTGAGCCTCTATTAAAACTACGTGAAATATGCTCACGTCGTCCAAACTGGCTGCAGAGTGTGGTAACACTGAAGCTGAAGACTGTCCCAGGTGGCCCTCAGAATTATGCCCAGACAGGAAGTACCTGGTGACACCACCTTCACTGTCCGGTTTATGCTTCTGTTCCGCACATTAGCAAGAATGGGGGCTTCCAAGCGCGTTCCAGGAAGCCAGGAGGCTCCGTTTCTTTCGCACATGTGAGTTCAGCCGAGAAACACCTCTTCCATGTGTTCATCAGCACACGGACCTGTGTAAGCCAAGTTTCGTTTGCATTGTTCTGAAGCATTTAATCTTCTTCTGGAACATCTGTGCACCACGTTAATTTAGGAGCCCGCTTTCCTTCTGTCTCATTATTTGGGGAAAGTGGTATTCAGTGCCAGAATGATATGTGCTTTACTTGGTTTCTGTATAATTTGCTTTGAACCCAGATGTTTTAATCTCACCCCCACCCTTACACTTTTAATAGCCCAAGCGACACTTTTTCCAATGAGTCATGCACACCAGGAAAAGTAGCTATTTGACTCCAGGTTAGCTCTTGTACTGGAAATGTCTTAGAACCGGGAGATAGGAAATGAGCTAGAATGTGGGTGATTCATTTGAACTCTGTTTTTAAAGTGAGAGAAACACGCGGGAATGAGAGAGCTGGAGTGTGTGGCCTGCTTCACTGAAAGTGGGGCCCTCTCAGCCTTCCTGGGCTGGGGTCTCCAAGGCTCCTCTTGCACCTGAGTGTTTCTCACCATCATAGCGTCTGCCTCTTGAACCTACATGACTTCCATTTGACCCCAAACCTCACCCCTTCACAGGGCATGTTTCAAATAGTACGTATGGTCAGCCTATTGGTTTAGCCCAGTGACCGTACATACCACTTAAAATGGGGAAGTGGGGAAGCCAGGATGGCTCAGTGGGTTTAGCACTCACTTTGCAGTGCCGGGGACCCAGGATCGAATCCCGGCCCCGGCCCGTGTGGACCCATGTGCTAAACTGGGGAGTGCCCCCAGTTCAGTTCTCTCTCTGTCTCTGTATCTCTATCTCTATCTCTATCTCTCTCTCTCTCTCAAAGACAATAAAAAAAAAATAAAATGGGAAAGTATGGTTGTTTTCTGTCCTGTTAAAATAGCATGTCTCAGGGAAACCGGGATGGCTCAGTGGGTTAAGTGCTCACTTTGCAGCCCCGGGGACTGAGAATTGAGTCCCGACCTTGGACCATGCAGACCCATATGCTGAGCTGGGGAGTGCCCCCAGTTTGGTTCTCACCGGGGTGAGACCCCAGCCCAGTTCCTGCCCTGTGCAGCCCCGCGCCCACCTGTGGAATGAAACTATGTGGAAAACCCAATGATGTGCAACTATGGAGACTGTTCTGGGCCCTCCCCCTTCTCTCTGTCTCTGTCTCTGTATCTCTCTCTCTCTCTTCCTCTGTCTGTCAAAAACAACAACAATAAATCTTTAAAATGGGACGTCTGACCAGCCGCGTTCTAAGGCTTTCTCTTGGCTCAGTGGGAAATAAGGTTTCGGTAGGTTACTGACATCTGCCCGGATATGGGGGCGGGTGGCGGGGGGTCACCCACGCTCCATGTCTGCTGTCCCTTCCTGAGGATGCACAGGGCTGAGCAGCAGTATAGCAGAGCCTGTGCCTGCTGGCCCAGCGGGGCTGGTGGCCCGAATGCTTGGGCTGCAAGAAAGCACCTCAGTCCCCAGCAGTGGAGGAGGGAGCCCACAGGAAGTCCCTGTCAGCCTGGGGTAGAACTGGGTCACCAGGGTGGGCGATCTACACAGTTCAAGGAAGCCACAGGGGTCGGCTCATCTGTGGACACCAAGGAAGTCTACTCTTGGGCCCAATTTGTAAGGTTGCATCTATGATGAAATAACGTACGTGACAAGGTGCTTTATACGCTATCTTCTGGGTGAGGGAGCAGCAGCCTGAATGCACATTTTGAGGCCATAACCATGCGGGAACTTCCAAAATGGGACCACGCTTTCATAATGTGGAGGCAGGGGACATGCTACCCAAATGTTAAGTGACCCCCGAGGAAGGAGGCTGAGCTGCAACAAAGCGTGTAGAGCAGTCACTGGGTACAATGGTCAGATGCCCCCGTTTGTCTCAGCAATGTCCCGAAGACAAGCTAGGAATGAGCGACCGTGAATAGCTGACTCCTTCAACTGTACCAGCGAATAAACCCAGGCCTTTTCTATTCCCCTGTTTTCTTTTATTTGTTGACTTAAAAATATGTATCTTTCATTCATTCAACAAATAATTTTGGGATGTGTGTCGTGTGCCAGGGACACTGATGGAAAGATGAAGGGGCAGCTTCTTTAGCTGGCCAGGTGTTCAGGAACAACCTCAAGCTATTTCCACTGCTGTCCAAGGAGATCAGTTTAGGAAGGAAACGTGTGTGTACGGGCACGCACGCGCACACACACCCCTCAGCACCACAGCCTGTCTTCCTGGCAGTGGTTATTTTAGAAAAGCAAATAGGCCTTCCTGAATTAAATTTAACATCTCCTTGTGGGAAAAACAAACGAACAAAAAAATGTAAGCGAAGCTGCTGCCTTTACTCGTCCGTAGATGAGAAATCATCACGTCGTTCCACCAAGCCGTCTAAGTCCGGGAAAGCTGTGAAAGCTCATCAACTGGGGAAGAGCCAGAGGCTGGCCAGTTTTCCCTTTTTCTTAAAATCCATTTTTAATCTAAGTTTAAAGTACACACAGAAAAGTGCACACATGTTCAGTGAACAGCAAGGCATTTCCATGAAGTGCACACAGAACTTGATCAGCCCCCGAAGTCATTAACAGCCCTGTAATTCAGCCCTTAGTTGATCTTATTAGTCACTAAATATGGGTCCCTCTCAGACACTGCAAAGGTGGGTCCCAGCAGTGGGCTTACAGCCTCCCCGGAAGGGTCCTTGGAAGCAGCGGGTAAAGCCAGTGTCCACACACTCCCAACACCCAGGTTTCCCTCATCTCTGCAGCTGAGTCTCCCCTGTCCTGTGCCCTGTGCAGCGCTGACCCAGCCTTTCTGAGCTGGCCAACGCCTCCTGCAGGAAGCCTTCCAGGATCTCGCCTGCACACCGACTGCTTCCCTCCTCTGAGCTTCTCTTTGCAGAGAGAACAAGAATGTGTGCTGGCTGTGTGGGTGGGCACCAACCCGACAAACCCACCACCACTTCCCCCGGTATAGCGTGCAAGGCGGGCCGCCCTGGGTGCTGGAACCCGCTGATGTCTCAAGAGCAACTCTGTGGTGCCGTGTGCCCGGGTGGGCAGAGGCCACGTGTCCCTTGTGATTAATGAATGGCATTTGCAGATGTGGCCACAGAGTCATCATGAAACTGGGCACTCTGGCGTGACAACTCTGACCTCTTTACCAGAACCTTCATTTTGAAATAATATCCTCTGAGTCATGGCCGTGGGGACCATTAAATTATTCTCTCCCCAGATCGGTCCACCGGCCCCATGCAGGGAGGTTGATCTATTTGGGGACAGGAGGGTTTCTCGTTGCCTGACTTGCATGTTTGTTTAACCTTTCTTGTGTTGCCTGTGGCTCTGCCCAGCACTGCCCAGCACCCCCGTTAGCATGGCTAAATCTCCTTTCTTGTCAAGGTCGCTAAGTATTGATTCCTATTCCTTACTCACTTGGCACCTTCCTCATGTGGCTTCTTGGCTTTCCCCCCAGACTGGGCAGCCCCAGAACAACTTCAGCAGTGAGCGGGGGCATGGATAGGGCACAGGGATGAAAGGGTCTGGATGCAGGAGCCCCTTTCAAAGGGCAGATCAGCTATCCTTAGGATTTCCAGACCCAGTTCTGCATTTGGGCAAAGGTTAGGGCCACCTTCAACTTCATAGTCAGGATGACCCCGAACTGGGTCTCAGGAATGGCTGAGAGGACTTGGTCTAACGAAGAAGTGTGGCAAAAGCAGATAGGACCCTGCATGCAAGGGGACATCGGCAGGGAACAACCTGGTCTGTGTGCTCACATGTGCATACCAGGCTGGAACTGCCAGTGTCCCCAGATGAAAAATTGTGGGCGAGTGGAGGGGTGGGGTGTTGGCAGGGACCAACTCATTCGCACAATTAATCACCCCGCATACTGCAAGCCACCTGAGTGCCAGACACTGTAAGAGGCTCTGAAAATATGACAGGAAACAGAACAGACACAAGCCCTCATCTTCGTGGTGTTCACAATCCAGGCAGCAGAGATAAACAGTACATATTAAATAAACATATTAGAAAATGGCAGCCCCGGGTCTGAGCCCAACTCCACCATGGATTGGCTGCAAGACTGGGTGAGAACCGCACCTTCCTGCATGGAGGTTAACACACTTACCTGCCATCAGGTGTGACAGAGAGGTTGGCGCTGACTCAGAGAAGGCCGAGCACAGCTCTGGGCACGAGATGCCGCATGGTGACCGTTTTCAGGCTCGTGGGTCTCAGGTGGTGGGACCTGCTTTTTCCATACAGTTACGTTTTATAAAAAGCCGAGTTCCTTCCTCATCGTGAGTTATTGCCCCAAAGTGCGTACGTTTTTTCAACTTCACCTTAACTTTCGTTATTATTTCAGATATTTTCACATAAAGAAATTTTTAACCCTAACTGTTTAACCCTAATTCTTTTTGTACTGTGGTAAAGTAGCATGATATAATATTTACCTTTTTAACCGTTTTTATGTGTACAGATCAATGGCAATAAGTATGTTCACGCTGTTGTGCAGCTACTACCACCCATTTCCAGAACTTTCTCATCTTCCTAAATCGAAAGTCTACACCCCTTACACAATAACTTCCTCTTCTCCCTGTAGCCCCCACCCCCGCCCCAGCCATCCACCCTTCTCCTTCCCGTCTCTCTGAATTGACTGCAGGTCCTTCATGTGAGTGGAATCACACACTAGTTGTCTGGCTTATTTTACTCAGCACAGTGTCCTCCAGGTTCATCCAGATGGTAGCAGGAGTCAATTCTGAAGTGAATACAGATGGTCCCCGATTCGGTGTGACTTACTATTTTTCAGCTTTCCCATCCAGTGACGATGATACGCATCCAGTAGAAACGTTACTTTGAATTTTAAATTGTGATTTTTTTCCCTGGGGCTAACGATACGCTGTGTGATACTCTCTCGTGACGTTGGGTGGCAGCAGTGAGGTGACTTTGCCCAACCGGAGGCTAAGGGATGTGTGCTGATCGTGTGTACAGTGGGCTGGGCTAGGCTGTGATGTTCCGTAGGTTAGGCGTGTTCAGTGCATTCTCGGCTTACGATATTTTCCATCGTACAATGGGTTTATCAGGACACACCCCATCGTAAGTCAAGGAGCATCCGTGTTTAAGGCTAAAGTCTGAAGTGCTGGTGCTAATGGGGCTCTGAGCCCGAGACTGGGCAGGAAGGCTAAATGATTCCCGCAGATGGTGGGGTGGAGGGTGCAAGCGGCTGTGGCTACGGGCAGCTCTCAGAGGAGACTGGCCCGGGCACTGCCTCTTCAGCAGATCTGTCCCTTCAGGAGTGAGTGGTCGCAGGGCTTTGAGAGCAGGCCCCAGAGCCAACCTGAGTGTGTCTTTTAGTGTCAAGGACCTGTGACCTGTACTCCCTGAAGGGATCATGCCCGATGAGCTGTAGGAGGCAGAGACCATGGCCTGAAGTTTGTCTCAGAAAAGTCAGTGCTAAACCCAGAGGCGTTTGCACGGACGGAGTTCAGGGACAGCCGTGCCAGCCTTGATTGCAGAGGTGCCCTGACTTAGCTGCCAGCCTCCTGCCCCTTCGCGTGACATCGGGGAAATGCACTCATCGTTGATGTAGCCGATGTCTGCTCACCCAGAGAGTTGAGGGGAGCCCTGGGCAGAGTCCCGGCTCTGTAACAGTCAACCCCGCTGGGCTCTGGGGCCGGGGTTATAGTTTCAGTTCAAGGGGTTGGACCACACCCCTCAGATGCTTTGAGATTTTAGGAAATCAGCAGCCGAGGCCACCGCTTTCTTCCTCTGGGGTGGCCCGTGGCTTGGGCAATCCAGAAAGGAGCCATGGGGATGAATGTGGCCAAGAACAATTCCACGTGCTTGACCAGCGTGAGTCCGGGTCACTTCCTGGGCGGAGAGGACCATGGCGGTAATCATGAGGGACTGAGGAGTCACTGGGCACCTCACAAGCACTGTCACCGCTACTCCTCCCAGCTATTTGGGAGGCGCTGTCCCCCCTTGACAGAGAAGGCGATTGAGGCTCAGAGAGGTTGGGCCCCATACTGATGGCCAGCTGCCCCAGGACTGGAACCCGGTCTGTCTGACTCCAGAGCCCCAGCTGGGGAACCTGAAGCATGGCTGGGTGATGGATGGGCTGGCCTGTGACCTCTCCAAGTCAGCCACCATCAATGCCACTTCCCTGTGGCCCAAAGGGGTCATAAAGTCCAATCACCTGTCTCAGCCAGGCTCTTCCTGAACCCGTGGGAGAGGAGGTCTGGTCGGAGAGGCTCTGGCTGGTGGCCTGTGGGGTCCGTGCACCTCTTGCAGGAGAACGGGGGGCCAGGTTCTCCCCTGGTCCACCGCAGCCCCCCACAAGCTGCAGAGGTGGCACCCGGGGACTTCTGGCATGGAGGGGACGTGCTGTCCTCTAGACTCTTCCCTTCGTGGGCTGAAATGGCATGTAGTGGGTGGCTCCAGCAAGCACCCCCTGCTCGGGGGCTGGCTCGTGGTCCAGAGCACTCACCGGGGCTGGGCACTCCTTCTCCCCTTTGGACACCTCCGCCCAATCATGGTGCCCCTAGCTTGTTCCTCTGCTAAATGGTGGCAGACGAAACGGGAAAGGGGTGCTCCGACGTCAGGGAAAGGAGGCAAATGAGTGTTATTTGTCTAAGAAATCCGTGTTCTCAGGACACAGCCTGGTGCACGCCAGCCCAGCTCCACCTGCCCGGTGGCATGGAGGGCGGGTTCTGGAATAGACAGCCCTGCTCTCCCAGAAAGACCAGCCGTCCACTCCCAGAGACGGGAGCCGATGCACTCCAATAGTCCCCGAGCCGAATCAGCTCGTTCGTCTTTGCGCCCCTCCCCTGCCCAGCTCCTCAGCACCTCTAAACATATCCCTGAGGACCGCTGACATGTGGAGAAGACTTGGAGAGGCCCAGGAATCCCCAGATCTTAGGAAACGCATGGCCCCTGGGGCCAGCTGACAGGCACCCCGGGCAGAGGCAGGACGCTGGGCCAATGGTGTGTTTAGTCCGGCTGGGACATAGTGTGATTTGGACATCACTCTTGATTCATGGAAAAATAGTCTAAAAATGCCTTTGGCCGGTCTCCGGCGGGATGTGCCTTGTGGGAATGACTTTGTATTTCCAAAGGGACTTGGAAAAATTAGCCGCTGTTGTCCCCATTTGTGAAAAGTGATCCTTTTACAAGCAAGTTCTTTCACAACCAGAGCAGTGGGTATGTGTCTGTGTGTGTGTGTGTGTTCTTCTCGGAAGGACTGTCTCTGGTCTTCTTGCCCCAGCCCCAACCCTCAGCCATGTGTAGAAACGAACAGGGGCTCAGTGTTAGCACTAACAGCCATAGAACCCATCCTAAAACCAGTTGCTAAAAACAGTTACCCACTCATCTGACACTTTTTTCCTTCAAATTCTATCAGAAAGCACTTTTAAAGTGGCCACTTATTTAAACTGGCCATGTATTCAAAGGGCAGCACGTGTAGAGGAGGCATCCGAAATCCCAGGTTCAAGTTCTGACTGAGCCTTTGTTTTGTTCAGCTGTGAAGTGCAGCCCCTGATACTCACCCTTCTTGTCTCTTCCACGGGAAGTTGGTGAGACTCGAGTGAGGCAATGTAACAAAATCCTCTATAAAGTAACGTATGTGCCCATCAGTCACTTGGTACGTATTTGTGGGGCAGCCACTACGTACAGTCAACAGTGAGGGGAACAGAACTGTTTGTCTCAGTCTTTGGGGTTCGCCTTCACAAAGCTTATCTCAGCCACTTCCTCTTCCATACGCCTCACCCACCCAGAGAGAGTCAGGCGCCAGCTACTCCTGGCTGGGAAAACCTCGACTCTCTTTGACATGGTTTTCTCCAGCCCTGGCCCATTCTCTGAAGGCCTTTTATTCCTCTTTGTGCCTCTGCTGAGGTTCCCCAAGAAGTGCTCCTTTCTGGACGACGATGTGGGACATCGAGTCATGCCACTCTTCCTGTGCCTGCACCTGTGTGGCATCACCAGAGGTAAAGAAGCCCCGGCCTAGAGAGTGTGTCCACAGCAACGCTGTTGGGGACCTGCCCCACCAGATGTTTCCAAAGGAAGCAGCTGCGATCTGTCACTTCTGGGCTGTGTGACTTTGGGAAAGTCACTGACTAGCCTCAGTTTATTTGTCTGTAAAGTGGTTATAAGCAGAACTTCTGTGACCTGGGGCCGGCCACCCGGGGACTTCTTGGTGTCTAAAAGGACATTTGAGAACTTTTTCAAAGTGGTTTTAAAACCCAAGGGGGTGGGTGACAGAGCCCAGGCAGTTTTGTCCAAGTTGCTGGCAGACATTTCGAAGTCACTGATTATGGGATCCCAACCCTCCCTCCCGGGGCAGGGTGACAGAGGTAGGGGGAGGGGCTGGAGCACTGTGGGGGCCTGCTCTGCAATGTCCCATTTAGTTTCCACTCACCTTAGGATTGTGGGGTCCCTGGGAAAGCCCTACGTCAGCTCCCGACTTCCTCTTTTCCTCTGTAAATGAGACCTTTGGGAATCTCTTATGAATAAATCTGTAAAAGGTTCCTTTGTGTTTCCTCCAAGGCCAGGATCTGGAGAACTTAAGGCGCATTAACTTCTTCCCGGAGTCCTGGCTGGTCCAGCTCACAGCCAGCCATTACCATGCGGTGAGTCCCAACTCTGCAAGGACTGGATTGGCAACATTTCTGGCCTGTCTGAGTTGGCTTTTTCTGGGGATGTATTTTACATTTGAAACCTCTGGGGCCTTTGAGGTCAGGATATCTGGATGCTGGGCCAGGGGAAGTGGAGGGGGGAGCCAAGCCTGGGAAGGGGAAGTGGGGGAGGCCCAGCCTTGGAACAGAGGCGCTTGGAGCAGCTATCCTGTTGACCAAGAGTTAGATGGGGTGAGGGAGCACCCCAAACCAAGTCCCCCACGACACAGATGTCCCATTAGGTTATTATTTAAACTTTTCAAAATGCAGAGAAATTGTAATAAAGGTCCCACCCTCAGGGCTAGCCCCATAGCTAACATCTCATGACATTTTATTGCCTTTCACTCTTTTTTTTTTTAATACACAATTCAGTGGGCTTCCTAACACCATTTTTTAATTGCTACAAACTTTCCACCAAAAGAAGATTCTATAACCAGCGCTACCTTGCCATTCCTTTATTGTAGAAAATTTACAGCATTTCTGATGAGCTATTATAAACAGCTGCTGTGAACAAATTTGCACATGAGGGTTTACTTTACTATACTTGGAATTATTTTCTTATAGGAGATTGCCAAGAGCACAAAATACTGGCCCAAAAAGGAATTTTTGCTTTTGATTTGTATTAACAAATTTGCCACCAAATTACTCTTCCCCCAGGAACCAATGGACATGCCTCCCTTTGCACACATGTTCAGAGACGGACAGAGAGCATTTTTATTTCCGATCACTTCTGTCCACTGAGAGGCGAGTAAGGGCACCTCGTTTTTTAACTTGGATCTCCTTTCTGACCGGCAGATGGGAATATTTCTCCATGTGGCGTTTCCCCCTTTGTGCATTGTCCGTGCAAACTGAGGCACTTCTGGGTTCCCCGTCTTGCATTGTTAGAAATGAACAAGGGCAGTGTTTGAGTTCTGAAGATGGATGAGTCACTAGTTAAAATTCAATCCAGCTCAACAAATACCTATTGTAATGTGCAGACCGCAGTCCACAGGGCTCCAGGGAACCATGCTTCTCTGAGACTCAACTCCCAACCATGTTCTGACAGAGCGGGGGGAGGGGGCAGTCTTGGGGGCTGGACACCTCAGGACACCACACACCCTCTTCATGTCCTTCTGACCCACCTCCTTCCTTTCGCCCCCTGTCATCCTCCTGCAGTCCACTCCCTCCTGTTGTCCCAGCCGGCCACACGGGGCCATCCTTGCCCTTGACTTTCGGGCTGCTATCTTCTGCCTTGTGATCAGGCTACTTCCTCAGTGAGACTCCCTGGGCAGTTTTCTTGTTCTCGTCTTTGCATCCCCTCAAGGCAGTGAGCACGGTCCCTGGCACCGAGCAGGTGTTCAGTGAACACTGCGGACTGGCTGCCTGGCCGGATGTCAGGGGACTGGGCAGTCCCTAAGTCGTGTGCGTTTCCCTTTCAGCTGGAGAATGGGGGTGACATGCTCCATGTGAGGGATTTCACCAACCAGGCTGTGAGATTTGGGCTAATCTTTCACCAGGTACTGACCTCTGGGCCCCAGCAAGGGGGAAGAAATGCCCCCTCCTGTGGCTGGTGAAGGGTCTTTGTAGCATCACTCTGTACCTCGGGAGGGAAGGCCAGGGCAGAAGAGGAAGTCCAAGGCCTCTCTTCTGCTCACCAGGCCCTACGAAACGGAATTCTCAGGACAGGGGCTTGGGACGGGCTATTCAGAAACCCGATGTGCACATCTAAGATTTCCCCACAAGGCTGACCCACCTTGCCGGTTTCCCAGGGATACAGGATGTCCCATTCTAAAACCAGAAACGGCCCTGGCAAACTGGTGAGTGGGCCACCCTCTTCCCTGCAAACATCGAGAGCTGCCAACTGCCCCATGAGAAACCACTCCACGCGGGGTTTAACACAGGAGGGTGAGCCTAGTCCAGGCGGCGGTTTTGAAGCTCAGCTGCAAGGCGTCTGGGAGCTCAGTCATCAGGACAGCGTCTGGGCTGGTCACTGCCTCTGTGTTCTCTGGGACAATTCTCCAAGGAATTGCTTCCTCCTCCAACTTCTTTAAGCTACCCCGGTAGTGATTTCAAAATAATTCCTCTTGCAGGGACTTGGCTCCCAGAATCTGTCATCAGAGACTCCACTCTGGGTCAGGCCTGGATGGGCTGGGTCCACCCCCTTGTTTGCAGACACCTGCCCAAGTAGACAGACTGTAGACCAGAGGGGCCAGGACACCCTGCAATACCTGAGGATGGGGTGTCTCTTAGGCCCAGCACAGCGGAGCAAAGCGCCTTGTTCCTAAGACCCACAAACCACAGGTCATCGGAGGTCATGCCTAACTCAGTCTATTCCCCTCCAAAGCCCATGCATAGTATCCTTTACATAGTATCTCCACGGCATGCTTACCTGTACCACCCTTGAAGTCGCTGCAATTTGGTTTTTTTCCTATGCTTCCTAGGCTAAAATTGTTTGAAATCAGTCATCAAATGAGGCACTTTGGTTGTTTAATAGCTAGAACTTGCTTTGCTATGTCCTCTTGCCTTTGCATGCTGAAGAGTTTTTTTCCCCTGTCACTTTGTTGTTTGTCTCTCCCAATTTAGGAGCATACAACGTACTCAGAAGTGCTTGCTATGTATGGATTCTTCTTTGAGATAAAAGGAATCAAAAACAATGCCACCTCTTACAGTTTTTACATGAAGGTAATGTGTTGTAAGCCTGGTGCCAGTCATGCTCACAGACGGGATGCCCTTAGATTTTTGCAATCACCTTGGGAGGTTGCTACTGTTAGCCCATTTAACAGGTAAGGATCTCAAAACTGAGTGCGTGCATTTTCACATGGCCTCTATTGGCAAAGCCAGGGTTAAATTCTAGACTCTGACTCCGTATTTGGGAATCAATTCATCTTCAGTTCCTGTGTGATGGGTGATGCTTTACCGATGGTCATCCTTCCGTGGAAATAATGGGTAGTGCCCACAGGGGAGAGGGAAGGGTCTTATTTATAATGGCAAAGCAGGGCAATGGACCGGACACCAGAGAAGTCAGGAGGGTTAATGGCTCCACCTCAGAGCTCCTGCTGGGCTTTTAGGAGAGGTGAGTGAGTCTGTGTTCAAGAAGAGAGAGTCTGAAGCCAAACTGCCCAGCGAACTGTCTGGCCTTGTCAAGCCCGTGAACTTCCCTATGTTCAGTTTTCTGACCTTTAAGATACAGAAGTACAGGAAGCTGGATGGCTCAGTGGGCTGAGTGCTCGCTTTGCAGCCCCAGTGAGCGAGATTCAAATCCTGGCCCCAGCCCATGTGGACCCATATGCTGAACTAGGGCATGCTACCCATGTAGGAGGCCCCCAGCCCGGTTCCTGCCCTGTGTGGCTCCCACCCACCTGTGTAGAACAAAACCATGTTGAAAACTGATGACATACAACTATGGAGACTGCTCTGGGCTCTCCCCCTTCTCTCTGTCTCTCTCTGTCTCTCTGTGTCTGTCAAAAGCAATAAAATAAATTTAAAAAAAAGAACAAAAGTGGGGAAACCAGGATGGCTCAGTGGGTTAAGCGCTCACTTTGTAGCCCCGGGGACCGAGGATCGAATCCTGGCCCCGGTCCATGCAGACCCACATGCTGAACTGAGGAGTGCCCCCAGTTCAGTTCTCACCGGGGTGAGACCCCGGCCCAGCTCCTGCCCTGTGCAGCCCCGCGCCCACCTGTGGAATGAAACTATGTGGAAAAACCAATGATGTGCAACTATGGAGACTGTTCTGGGCCCTCCCCCTTCTCTCTATCTCTGTCTCTGTATCTCTCTCTCCCTCTCTGTCAAAAACAATAAAAATAAATCTTAAAAAAAAAAAAAAGATACAGAAGCTAATAGGACCTACCTCACTGGGAGTATTAATGTGCTAATTTGTGCAAAAACTTGGAACAGGGCCTGTCACTTAAAGCTCTTCATGGTTATAGCAGCGGCAGCGACAACTATGATGAGGGACCACTGTATTTCTCTTAGGACTTGCTTTGTGAGTCTTAAACTTTAGACTTCCTGAGCAATCCCTGTCTTATTAATTTTTCATTATCACCACCAATCACAGTACCTGGAACATAGGGGAGCTATGTTTGCATCATAAATGGATGAATGAAGAAGTGCATGCGTGAAGAGGCCTGAATTTTAGTCCTGGCTTGGCCACTACATGGTGAGCAAGTCACGTCTCTTCCTTGGGTCAGTTCTTGGTCCTCGGTGACTCAAGCATTTCCCTACGTAGTGGATTTTACTGAGTGGAAGAGATGAGTTATGTAACGAGACCAGCAGAAGTGCTCATATGGATACTTCGTTGGCCTTAAAATTCTGGCACAGTGAGAGTGAAGACCTCCCAGTTCAATAAGCTTGACTCGGTGGTGGTCCCCTGGGTTGGCCAATCCCCAACCGCTGGTTTGCATATGGTCAGGGCTCAAATGCCCACCCACTCCCAGGCCTCAGGAAGTGGAGCCCCGGGGAAATGCTCCTTGCTCTCTGCACACATTATGCAGGAGGGTCAGTGTGCCAGGAGCCAGGTTTCACTAACTCTGGGTCACCCCAGTGTCGATGCCACCTAAGGGGACCACCCTCCTTGCAGAGAATAAAGCCCACGGACGTGGAATTACCCTCCTCGCTCGGCAAACATGCCATCGTTAGCCTGAGAATGGACCGTATGGTCAAGTATGAGATCACAGCCCAGACCCTGGTAGACGGCACGTGGCAGGCGTTCAGGACAAACCAAGTTACGCAGAATTTTAGGTATACTAAGTTGGCCTGCAAAAGCCAGGTGAGTGTCTGTCTTTTCTATTCTCTTATATTTTGTGTTTTGAGGGGGATCACTGGCTTCGTATCTCCAGTGACCTATGGGAGAAGCTTGCTCAGTTGCTGAAGGATGATCACAGTTCCAAATAATGCTGAAGAGCAACGTCCTAGCATGGGAAGTGGGGCATACTGAAAAAGCTAACGTGAATCAGACTGCCTGGTGTAGGTCTCACCAGATCCAGGCTGTGACCAGGGAGGCTGTTTTCTGGAGGAGGGGAGGTTAGGTGGAGTGTATTTACTGCCGCCACCTCCACCCTTGCCCACATCATCTGTCATTTCTACCGAAATGCACGGCTCCACCCACCTGGCTCCGTGAACCACCCCGACATCCAGGCGGATTTGGCACCTGGCCTGGCTCCTGATGGTTACAATCCAGAAATTGCCAGAGAGCCTGTCTGGGGCCCTAGGAGGAGCTCTGGGTTGTGAATTCTAGGAGGTCCGGGGCCTGCCGTGGGGAAGGGGACTTGGCTTTCCACCGGAAGTAATTCTCAGTCCTGGCTGCTCACCAGAACCCCCCTGGCCCTTGGCAAAGGCCTCAGGCCTGCACACCACCCAGATGAGACCCAATATTTCATGGTGGGGCCCAGGTATCCGGATTTTTTAAGGCTTCCCAAGTTGTTCTCTACGATGTTAGAATAGCAATTTCCTTCGTGGAGGTGGGAGCCGGGAAAGCTAGGAGGTTGGCTGGGAGGGGAGATAAAGGGAAATTCTGAACTGTTCTTTATCACGACCAGGGTGGGGGTCACACAGGAGTGTGACAATTCATCAGGCGGCACCCTAAAGATCTGTGCACTGTATTGTATTTAAGTTTCTTTAAAGACTTCCCTCTGTGATTGTAATCTGCAGCTAGAGTTGAGGACAAGCACCCTACACTATTGTTAGGCCCCTCTTCCTCCTTCCAGAGGGCAACTGGGTTTGGCTCAAAAGTCCCATTTGCTTTGTTTTGTTTCATCTCTCAGGTCTTGAAAGTCCAAACTGCAGGCATCCCGATCTATGTAATGTTTTCGTTCATCTTCCCAGGATCTTGACCATTTCCAGAAGAATCTATGGAATATTTTTCTTCCACTGGTCTGTGTAAAAGAAAATAAAATGACACTAACGTGACTACTCAAGGATTCAGCTGACTTTCCTAGTTAGTAGTGGTCTCAGTAGAGGCCATACTATGTAGAGCAGACGACCTTGTGTCAAATCGCCTTTGATTCTGATGGGGGCCTCATGATGGGGTGAGGACGGACTCACTGAGCAGATGGACAGGCCTTGTCCTTGCAGGTGGCAGATTGGTGGGAAGTGGTGCACAGGGGATTGTTCAAACAGCTGAGCAGGCTCATGTCCAGACCCCGAGTCTTGGACTGTGTTCACCAGAATCACGAGGGAGCTGGTATAAAGGCAGATCCTGGGGCCCCAGCTCTGAGAGGCTGATGGGCAGTCTGGGAGACACCCCAGGATCTGAGGCAGGAGGCCTGCCATCACACCCAGAAAGGACTTCAATCTGAAAACATCAGTTCCACAACCGGGTTCCCTGCTGTACCCATACCCCCCCCCCCAAAAAAAACAAACGTGTGACTCTGTTTCACCACACTGGCTGATTTTATTTTTAAAACCCAATTTCCTAAAATATGAAATACACAGAATCCTCCTGTGGGGGAACCATTCACGATCATCCAGGGTCTAGCCCTTTCCACTAGGGGGCGAGCTCTGCCTCATTCCAGGGGCAGAAATTGGCAACATAAAGCTCAGGGTGCAGGCAGAGCCCTCCTCTCTTGGTGGTTGAGAGTGAATTTCTATACATTCCAGGTGAGGCTGAGTCACCTGAACAGCCACAGTGTTGACGTCAGAGAATCTCTGAACTTGGGAAGTGTAAGTTATGAGACAGACATTCTTCAAGTGATCTTTACAAGGTCTTCCTGCATGTGAAAATGTCTTGGGCTAGAATTTAAAAACCTGCAATCACAATGCCCAAAGCAGTGGCCATGAGTACTGGTCAGCCGAGCAGCATATGTGCCATGCCCCTGGCCTTGTCTCTGCGTGCTTCTCCCATCTCCCCCCACTTGGCCCATCTCCCCAGACCCTCCCTCCAGCCAAGAGGACCCATGACACTCTGTGCAAAGCGACTCTTTTGGGTCCTGAGGTCAGGCAGACAAGGGTTGGAGTCCTAGTGCTGTCCCTCTCTAGTTATGTGCTTTTAGGCAAGTCACTTAACCTCGTGAGCCTCAGAATCTAAACTGAAATGGGCACTAAAACCTGTGGTACATGTTTCAACGGTGACAAGACAGGCCCCGCCCTCTTGGAGCCTCCCACGCTGGGAGAGACAGTGTTGATGGAATAACTGTGCAGCAAACACCCAAGCACCCTGAGAGGCAGCCTCGTTCTTTGGGAGCATAAAGCAGAGGAGCAGCCCTAGCCCCAGGGAGGGCATGTGGGGCCCAGGAGGGCCTCCCAAGGAGGTGACACTTAGGCTGAGAGCTGAAGTAGAATTGGAATTAAAACAGGTTTGGATAGAGGAAGCAGAACCCTCATATGCTGCTGGTGGGAACATGAAATGGTACAGTCGCTTTAGAAAACAATCTGGCGGTTCCTGACATAATTAAACATAGAGTTACTGTCTGAGCAGCAATCCCACTAGGCATATACCCAAGAGAAGAGAAAACATATGTCCACACAGAAACATCTACACTAATGTTGATAGCAGTATTATTCATGGTAGCCAACAGGTGGGAACAATCCCCATGTCCATCAGCTGGTGAAGGAATAAACAAAATGCAGTCTATCCACATAATGGAATAGTCAGCCTTCAAGAGGAATGTAGAACTCTATGACTATGCTAACAACCATTGAACTGTACACTTGAATGTACACTGAGGACAATTAGGCCGCATGTTAGCAAAAGGGCTTTGGATGGAAAGTACTGAGGTAGGTCTTTATAATAATGTCCCCAGGGACTCCCCCATGTGTTCATGTCCCTTGGTTGTACTACTCCACCCAGCAAGAGATGGTGTCTAATTCTCCAGCCTCTTGAACCTGGGCGGGCCCTGGGGCTCGCTTTGGCCAACAGAGTGTGGCAGAAATAGAATGTGACTCCTGGAGTCTGGACTCAGGGGATCTTGCCGCTTCCCCTCTTGCCCTCTGGGAGCCCGGATGAGCCTGCTGGAGGCGGAGAGGCCACACGGAGAACCGAGGGGCTCAGTCCAGTGCCAGTGCCAATTGCCAGAAACGTGAGTCGGGCCACCTGGAACCTTCCAACCCAGTGGACCCGCCAGTGGAATGCGGCCACATGAGTGACCCCAGAAGGGGATCAGACCACAAAGGATTTCCTCAGTCAACCCTCAGCACCGTAGGCGTAATTGATTGATGTTTTAAGCCACTCAGTTTGGGCAAGGTGTTATGTCCCAGCAATAGATACGGACATACATACCCTTTTAGTGAAACAAATCCACTTTAGGTATTTTTACCCATAAAAAAGATCCAGAAAATAGACAATGATTTAGCTACAAGGGTGTACCCTGCAACATTATCTCTAGTATGTATCATGTAATATGAATCTCTAATATGCATCAGCGTGATCCTAGACGTCTGGCAGTAGGAATTTGATAGAATATAGTACTTCTTATAAAATGCGGAATGCCAGCTGTAATTGAAAATTTTAAAAAGGGCAGAAAAGGTGAAGGGGGATAAGAAGTCCAAATTTCCAGGCATAAAACAAGTAAGTCATGGGGATGTAATATACAGCATGGGGAATATAGTGTCAATAACATCCTGATAGCATAGTACAGTGTGAGATGGTTGCTGGACTTACGATGATCACTTCTTTTAGTATATAAACATTGCATAAATATGGTGTACCCCTGAAAGTAATATAATACTGTATGTGAGCCCTACTTTTAATAAAAATCATTTTTATAAATGCAGTACATTTCTACACTGTACAATCACTAAGAAAAGTTATTGTTGAAGCATTCCTGTGGCAGTATTTCCAGACTATACTACTAATGGGAAGAACAAAACATTTTTTTAAAGTGGATATGATCCCATTGAAAATGCACATTTTAAATATATTTTAACATGAAATGGATGGGTCTAAAGGCCCTAGGTAACTTCAATCCGCTGTTGTTAAATGCTTCTCTAACAGTGGGCGCTACAACTTATGTCCCCCCTGGCGGGGATGTTCCTTTCTGCTTCTCTCTGTCGCAGTCTCTTCCCACTGGCCCAGTCAGTGGACACGCAGGTCACGCCACTGTCAGAGCTGATGTGAGTTGCAGCCAAGGCAGCTCCCACGTTTTTTCGCTGAACAGGCTTTCCTGCTTTCTTGGCCACCCAGAGACACCTTCCCCTGACCCATTTCTGGCCCAGACAAAGGGACTGATGTTCTGCTAGGCTTCCTGACAGGGAGAAAAGGTTTAAGTGCTGTGTCAAGAAAAACCGGATGGAAGCCAGGTGTCCTGCATGGGACTGCAGCTGGTGGCAGGGGAGTTGTCATGTGTCACCCGGGTGCCCCAGAAAGGGCTCAGAATGATGAACTCTTTAATCTCTGCATCATTGAGCAGCACAGCCAACTGCGTGGCTTCCCCAACAAGCATGAGTCACTCAATGTCTTACTATGGCCCTGGCACGTTTCATCCCAGACAGGTGTGACTGTCCCTTTATGTGCCCTTGAGATACCCCGGGAGTGAATTATGCCTGCTGTCCCCCTCCAACACCAACTCAATATTGAATCTACAGCACCTTATTTAAAACCACGTACTATTACTCTAGAGTCGTTTTGGTAGTCTCTGGTTTAGAAGCAGAGAGGTGAATCCCATTTCGCTCCTCTCATCCTGGCTGTTGAATTGAGGTGGAAGGTCCCTGGGATATGGGGCCACTCCTTAGGTAACAGGAAGTCCGTTAACTCATGGGCTCATTGAGAAAATCACTTATCAAGCCACACTGGTGCGTGCTGTGTGAGCAATGCTTGAGCTGCCATGAAGACCAGGCCCCAGCTGTGGCCAGCTTGGCTCTTTCTCCTAATGTGGGTCACTCCTTAAACTGGGACAGCCTGGGGAAGCTGGGATGGCTCAGTGGGTTGAGTGCTCACTTTGCAGCCCTGGGGACCGAGGATCGAATCCCGGCCCCAGCTCGTGCAGACCCATATGCTGAACTGGGGAGTGCCCCCAGTTTGGTTCTCACCGGGGTGAGACCCTGGCCTGGTTCCTGCCCTGTGCAGCCCCGCGCCCACCTGTGAAATGAAACTATGTGGAAGAACCAATGATGTGCAGCTGTGGAGACTGTTCTGGGCCCTCCCCCTTCTTTCTCTCTCTCTCTCTCTGTGAAAAACAATAAAAATAAATCTTTAAACTGGGACAGCCTGCAGGTGTTCCTTGTGTGCCCAGACAGACACTCAACTCTTACCCTGTGAAAGAAAGAAGAGGCACAAAGCCTTGCTCGGGCATGTGGCAAGGCAGAAATCACTGAGAGAAAAGTGGCGACGTTTTTCACGTTGCAGGTGCCACGTCCTCCCCGCTTCTGTTGTACAATCTGTTCAGTTCCGCCAGGATCACACAGACCCCGGTTCCGCCTCCCCTTTCCTATGACTTTCAACAGAGCACCTGACCTTTCAGAGCCTCGGGCTCTCGTCCTCCCAGAGCCATTGTGAAGATGAAGTGAGGGGATGAGTGCGGATGGGTGGTAGACAGAATAATGGCCCCAAAAATACCCCTGTCCTGATCCCCTGTGAATGTTACTTTACGTGGCAAAAGGATTTTGCAAGTGTGGTTACGTGAAGGGTTCTGAGATGGGGAGATGATCTTGGATGATCCAGGTGGGCCTGAGTTAATCACAGGGGTCCTTATGAGAGGAAGGCAGCAGACCAGAGAGGCCGAAGGTGGTAAGACTCTGGAAGCAGAGATTGGGGGTGATGTGGCCGCAAGCTGGAGAATGCCACCAGTCTCTAGAAGTTAGTGGACACAAGGAACAGAGTCATTCCCCAGAGTCCTCAAAAGGAACCAGCCCTGCCGACGCCTTGATCTCAGACTTGGGGCCTCCAGAACTGGGAGGTGATGAATGTGTGTTATTTTAGGCCTCACAGGTTACGGTAGTTTGTTAACAGCAGGCACAGGAAGCGAATACAGGATGATGTGTAGAGAAGAAATCCTGCACAAATGGAAGGATTTGCCGGAACGTAGCCAGAGCCCGGTGAGGCCACACGTGGCGGGCATGCCTGACAAGCCCGCAAGGGGTCTATTTGCATGAGCTTATGTGCAGGGCGGGCAGGTGCCTCTGTGGGAGGCTGTGAGTGGCTTAGGCCTGGTCACCCAGATTGGAGCCCCAGTCCCAGGGGAGCCCCAGTAGACACTGCTTGGCATGGTCTGGCACCTGAAGGCTGCATGTCAAGACCACTGGCCCACCTCAACCTTGACCTGGGTGACTGCCCAGGTGACAGTAGAAAAACTCCATTCTTGGGGCCTTGCAGGCAGCAGGAGTTGCCAAGAGACTAGAGCCAAAGACACTGAAACTCCTGCAAAGAAATGATACAGTGCGCCATCATGGGGGACAAACACAAGCTGCTGGCCTTTAGACGAATGTGTGATGGTATCCGCAGACCTGGTTCACGGCCACCCCTGCACTCCCCACACAGGTGTGAACACGCCTCACATTTTGTCACGTGGCTTCTTGGCTGGCATAGATGTGAGAGCCTCTGGGACTTCCTCCTGCCCCGCCTCACTCGTTCTGAGTCCACCTGGAGAGCCATGCAACGTGGTGGCGGGCGAGGTGCTGGATGTCACAAGACTTCTCCTGCTCCAGGTGTCTCAGGGCGTTTTGTTAACCCAGAAGTGCTTCTGCTGACAGCCAGGGTGTCTGCAGCAACCCCACGGAGGACTGGCATTCCCGCTGCCTGGGGATGCGGTCAGCAGCCCCTGAGGGGGTGGGGCTCGGGCATCACCTGCTTGGCTGCGCACCTCAACTACAGCCTGGGCCAGCCGCCTCTCCTCTCTCCCGGTGGGCTGCCAGTCCCACGTTTCCTGCTCCATCACTGCCCACAACCCACCCGGCGGGCCAGACAACCCAAACGGCCCGAATCACATCAGATCATCTCTCCATCACTGTGCTCTAAAGCATTCCAAGTGCAGCTTGGAGACATTTTGCCAAGAACACTACAGGTTGCCCAGTGAAATGTCCATTCCAGTTAATCCACAACTAATCATGTTTTAGTATAAGTTTGGGGACCTGCTTATCTGAAATTTAAGTTGAACCGGGTATCCTGTTTTTATCTGGTGTCAACCCTATTGAACATGATGAATGCAGTCTCTACGCCTCACCTTGGCCGACAAGGTCCTGGTCCCACCGTTGCCACCTCGGGGACTTGCTGCACATGCCCCGCCATATGAAGCTTCTTCCTGCTGCGTAAGTGCACTGAACCTCCCTCCCCCGCTGCCCCGTGCCCAGTTAGCTTGCAGGTTCTGTTCCTCTGCCTGGATCAGTCCTCCATCCTCACAGAGCAGCGGGCCTCTGCTTATCACTCAGGTCTCAGCTCCAAGTCACCCCCTGGGGCAGCCTCCCTGCACGCTCCCCCACCTCCTATTTGCTTCCTGCTGCACAGGTGTAATAAGTCCACTGCTCACCCGGCTGGAAAATCTCAGAAACTAGGCAAGTGGAAAAGGCACAAGGAAGCCCAGGAAGTGGGTGGTTTTCCACGAGATGGCCTGAGCCAGGGTCAGGGGAGAGCTCCGGAAAAGTCCACCCGGTTCCCCCGACACATTTCGGTTTGCTCTTCTCTGAGGGTGCTGGCGAGACTGCGGGTGGGGAGGGGGGAGGGAGCTCGGGGTGTGGCTCCTCGGGGGTCTTTCTCAGTCTCCCCTCTCCTCCTTTGCCCATCTTTCCGGCCTCCCTGCTGCCCGGCCTGGCCTCCCGTCTGCTTGGCATGTCCTGGCACCTCTGGGCAGGTATTCGGGATACTTCGAAAAGTTCCTTCTTGGTCACCCGGTATTTAGGAACATCTCCCAAAAGGGTCTTAGCATCGTGATAAGCGGTCCCCTGAATGACTTTCCTGTGTCCCAAGTCATCCTAGAATTCCAAAACGTGTGGTACCACAAGGGGGCAGGGCAGGGAGGGAGCCAGAGAACCTTTGCTGATGTAAGGCTGCCTCCTGCAAGTGGACAGCCAGTCCTCAAACTGCCAAGCGTCCTTGATCTGTGTCTCACAGAGGCCACAGAGGCGACACTTGTCAGCTGTGGGGAGCAGCTTTATTCCTCCCCCAGCCCCTCCCATCTCAGACTGACTCTTCTATAAAATACAATGAGAAAAAGGTGACGAAAAGCACAGACTTCACGAAAAACCTCCCCAACCAGGCCTTGTATGTCATAATGTTTCTAAATGCTGACCCGCAATTTCTGCACATGTCCCAGCGCGGGTGGATGATAACTGTGTGCTGGTACCAGTCCACAGGGCGCACTTAGCAGGGTACAGATCAGTGTTACAGACTTCTTGTTTGCTTGTTTAAGGTGAGGATCCTGAAAGTGTTCTTCATTCTTTAGTATGTGAATCTACAGCCAACATGCTAAGCAATGAAATCACCCACTCTTAATATGTCCTATTAATAGGAGGTCCCATTTCATGCAAGGAACTTAGAAGAACACATATGTATTCAGTGATATTATTCTTGGTTTCCAAGTGCCAGGATTTGTTTTGATTTTCCCACTGGGGATTTGTGCAGGTGGGATTATGACATTACAATAAACTGGCGTGTGTGTGTGTGTGTGTGTGTGTTTCCACTAAGCTCAGTGCTCGTTCATGTCCGGTATTCATGGTCGGCATGAGTGGAAATGCAAGGCCTTAAATCCAGGCTGTCCTACAATACCTCCCAGGTGACCAGCTCCAGTTTCCTCACTTGTGAAATGGGAGAAACACCCGACAGGGCTGTTGTCAGCTCTGAACGACACAAGGAGCATACAACAGGCTCTAAGTAAAGCAGGGTCTGGCCCACATGCACGCTGTAGTTCACTTTGCCCCGCTTATCTGTGTCTTAGCTGGCAAGGGATGATTGCAAGTCCATAGTTCCTTCATTGCCTTGAAGACGTAGTAAAAGGCTTGAAGCAAAAAGGTCGTGAGGAGAGAAGCAGGCCACAGGTGAATGGCTAGCTGGCAGACAGGACTGGCGCTGGCGAGATGTGAATGGGGACCTTGAATTTCACTGAAAGTGGGTCTCAGCTCCACACCGACAGCCTGGGGAGGCGGTGGGGGTGCGGAGAGACTGGTTTTTTCCATGCTCTGCCGTCTCGCTCTTGAGCCCTGGGCAAGTCTTTGTCCCTCACTGGGCCTCTTTATCTGTGTGAGGTGCACGGAGGTGTGAGCACTGCCTAGCTGCCTCTGAACATGGTTGTAAGAAAGAGCCAGCACTGTGAATGGCTCCCCAGTTGAGAAGCCTTTGCAAAGCGTCCTTGTTCCTTGCCCCAAGGGTGACACTGTGACTGCCAGAGCCATCTCCTGCCCCACAGGCTCACTGTCAGCCAGACGGGGGCTGTGGCCCCCCTCTCTCCAGATGCCCTCTCTGTTGGGTTGATTCTGACCCACTTCCCTAGCCTGCTTGCCAGTTGCATCTTTTCTAATGAAGCAAATGATGCCCCCAGCTTCCTAATAGCAGGTCGGTGGCTGCCAAGGACGCAGCCCCACCACAGATTTGGAGAGCACCTGGCCCGAGCTTGCCCATGGAGTGGGCAGCTCTCGTCCACGTAGCCCCAGAATGTTCACCCCTGTAGCCGAGATAGGCCCAGATGCACGTCCCAAGGAGCTGAGTGCTGCCTCTCTTCAGGAACCTGGTTACCCTGGTTACCTGACAAGGACATCTGTCTACCACGAAGGGAGGCCTTTGAGGTAACTAACTAGTGCTTCACTCAGACCATAAAGGCCAGGGGGCAGGGTGGGCCCCTCACCTAAAGGAGAGCAGTCATTCATTGCCCTGTTCCTCCTGTCATTCATTTAGTGACTCATTCGCTCCATTCATTGCTCATTCATTCAGGTATTCAGTTGCTCCTTGATTTTATCTGGCTGTCAGTGTGGTTATCCACTCCTTGATTCATGAATGTATTCAGTTAAACATTCATTCATCCATCCATCAACCCTCCACCCCACCTCATGTATCCATCCCTGTATTTGGTGGGTCAATAATGAAATTATCCAGGGGATGCCAGGAGAGCCCAACAGGTTGAGCACTTGCCTTGCAACTGTGAGGTCTGGGAATCGAATCCCAGCCCCAGCCCGTGCCAACCCCTATGCTGAGCTGAGGCACAACTGGTAACCACGTGGACAGCTTAGCGGTGAAGGCTCTCACCTCCCATTCCACTGCTACCCATTCCATTTTCACCTCATGGGGCCCCACATCTATGGGTGAGTAATAAAACCATGTCACAATGAATGATGTACAACTATGGAGACTGCTCTGGGCCCTCCCCCTTCTCTCTCTCTTTTACCTTCTGTCAAACAATAAAATAAATCTTTAAAAAATTAAAAACATACCATGAAATGATCCAGGTGATCAAAAGTCACGTACGTACTCCTATGTCCAAAGCACTGTGGTTTGGCAGTGAGGAAGGCAGGCACACACATCCGTTGCCAGGCTCCCAAGTGCCAGGCACCGTGCCGATCTCTTGACATTAATCTCAGAGGTAGGTTCTAAGCTCCCCACCTACAGAAGAAAGTGCACAGGGCCTGGGTGACCTTTCTAGAGCTCGTCAACTAGCAGGAAACAGAGCCAGGGTCTCCCCAACCCTGTGTTTTTCAGGTTCTGCAGCCATGCCTTTTCCAATTTTTGTTCAACATCGCTGTTTGCAGAGTGCCTGTACTTCCCTTGTACTTGCCACCGTCCCGGGAGAGGCATCACCTTGCCCTACTGTGCACATGAGTGAAGTGTGGCTCATGGAGGTTGACTGAGATGCTGGAGACCACACATTGCTAAGGACAGAATCTGAACTTAAACGTGGGTCTTCTGATTGCAAAGGTTTTGTTCTTTCCACGGCATTGTCGTGTTCTGAGAAGTAGCCACAGAGCACAGCAAGTTCTGAGAGGCTCTGGCCTTTGGGTGGGTGGGTAAGAACCTTGGGTTCTGGGAAGGCAGCAATAAACATGTGCTGGGGGCCTGGTCAGGGTTCTGGAGCAGGCAGAAACACGCCAGGCCTTGAAGGACAGAAGGGGAATGCTGTGGTGGGGCAGAGGTGCAGAGAGTCCGCTTCGGGGGTTGGCTAGAGCAGACACCTTGTGTTGAGCAAAGAAAGGAGAAGATACTGGAGCTAGGCAGGGCCTTCCCTTCCAGAAAGATTCCTTAAAGAGTCCAGAAAAACTTTTCTGACTCACAAATCTGATTGGGTCCCTTTCTTATGTGAAACCCCTAAGATAGAGCCTCTACCTTGTGCCAGGCTTATAAGCTCTCTGTCCCCCATATCACTCTGCCTGTGAGCCCACCCTACCCCCAGCAGGCCTGCCTCCAGGGTTGCCTACCTCTGACATGTCTGTGTAGGTGCTGGGATGTGTGCTGGCTTCTCCCAGCAATGAGTGAGGGAGCAAGTTTTGTTTCAAGGAACTGCATAGACAGGCCCGCCACTCCCTGCCTGGCCTCCTGCATCCAAAACAAACAGTTTGGCAGGTGGTGTGTGGGCACCAGAATGAAGCGAGGGAGGTCACTTCAGGATAAGCAGGAGGGCTTCCAGAGACAAGCCTGTTTGTTGTTAGGAAGGAAAGATAATGAACCCAGGAATGGGGCTGGGGGTGGGGGGAAGGGAGCAAATGCCTTCGCCTGTGGCCGGTGGACACCATGACAGTCACTTCGTAAGCACCTGCTATGCGTGAAGCCTCATCCTCACAATGTCTATGCAGCCAGGCAGTATTTGGCCGATGAGGAAACTGAAGCTCACAACCCTGAAGTGGGTGGCTCAGACTCTCATCGCCAGTAGGCGATAGATTTAAGCTCAGGTCTGTCTGGCCCTGATAACGTCTTGCAACAGCATTATGGGTCAGAAAGCTTAGATCACAGAGATGTGATCACTCAGCTCTCTGCGAAAGCAGGTTTTCTGAATAGTGCCGATCATCTCTGTAGGACAAGAGGCATGCACTGGTTAAAAGCAGTTGTTCCAGAGGTTGGGCTCTCTGAGCGCTGCTGTCAGGTGGCCCTAGTGGATTGAGAACCATATTGGTGGCCATATTTAGGTGGCTTGTGTGAAGGACAAGAGAGAAATCAGAGTAGGGACCAGCAGTGGGAAATGCAATCCATCTCGCTGGCCTCCTCCGACCAGCTACCTGGGCAGCTCCAACTGCCCCCACTGGAAGGTGGGGGCAATGGTGAGGGGTCAGGGCCAGGTGGCCATGCTGAAGACAGAGTGCTGGGCCCCTCAGAGCTGGGCCCACAGATGCCCAGCCTCGGACTCCTGAGCCTGGCCCCTCAGGCGTGTGGAGCTATGCACCCGGAGCTAAGCCAGGGGACCCAGAGTGAAGTCACCTGGGACTGCTGCCACCAGGAGCAAGCCCTGGACAGCTACACACCATGCTCATGCCCCATTTGTACCACTGGACTTCCTGCCTGTAGGTCCTTCGGGGCCTCAGGGTCCTTTGTAGGCCTGGAACCTGCCTAGTTTCTGTCAGCCTCCTCTTCCCAAAGCCAGGTCAAGTCCAGGAGCACCCATCTCCTGGCAGGGGGCCTACCTCCCAGAAATAGGCTACTGTTCCTAGGTTCCTCCTGTCCCCTGGGCACTGGGCCCAGGCCTGAGTCTATAGAGACCATTAAGATATGGTTCCTGGGGAAGCCGGGATGGCTCAGGCGGTTAAGCACTTGCTTGGCAGCCCCCGGGTCCAAGGATCGAATCCCAGCCCCGGCGTTCGGACCCATATGCTGAGGACCGAATCCCAGCCCCGGCGTTCGGACCCATATGCTGCACTGTGCCCCAGTTCAGTTCTCACTGGGGCGAGTCTCCTATGTGGAAGGCCCCCAGTTCATCCCTGGCTTGCAGGGGCATGCCTCCCAGGCGGGAGGCCCTTGGCCCAGTTCCTGCCCTGTGCAAACCCGTGCCCACCTGTGGAACAAAACCATGTTGAAAACTAATGATGTGCAACTATGGAGACTGCTCTGGGCCCTTCCCCTTCTCTCTTTGTCTCTGCCTCTCTTTCTCTGTCAAAAACAATAAAAAAACCCAAAAATAATAGCTATGGTTCCTGCCCTTAAGGAAATCATGGTCCCTTGGCAGATATGTTCCTTTGTGACAGAATAGAGGGTAGGAAGGGCCTGGAGGGGAAATCCTTCTGGGCTGAGGGAGCAGCAGGAAAAAAGAAATAGGGACAGCAACTAAAATGTCCATCAACAGGAGACTAGATGTAATACATTGTGTAGTATTCATAAACAGAAATATTACACGGCAGTAAAAAAGGACAAACTATTACAACACACAATGACATAGATCAATCTCACAGATACAATGTTGAGCAAAAGAAGTTTGACGCCAAAGAACGCATAGTATATAGTGTGCAGTTATATTTACATGAAGTTCAAGAATAGGCAAACCTAATCTATGGTGATAGAAATCAGAATAGTGGTTACTTGTGGCTGAGACAGGAAGCCTTTTGGGGAGTGTTAGAAGTGTATCTTGAACTGGCTGGTGGTTTATACTTAAGAGTTGTAGACTTCATCATATGTCTTCAGCTCAGGCTGCTATAATAAAACACCACAGGCTGGGTAGCTTAGAGATTTGTTGCTCACACTTTTGGCAGATGGGAAAGTCCAAGATCAAGGTGCTGGCTGATTCAGTTCCTAGTGGGAACTGTTTCTTGGCTTGCAGACAGTTGCCTTTTGCGGGGGAAAGAGGGAGCTTTCTCGTGTCTCTTCTTATAAGGACACTAATCCTATCGGATTAGGGCCCCACCCTTATAACCTCGTTTAATCTTTATTACCTCCCTAAAGACCCTATCCCCCAATACATTTACCCTGGGGGTGGGAGCTCAAGATACACATTTTGGGAGGGACACAATCCTATCTTTCAGTTATACTTCAAAACAAAAAGAAAGAAGAAAAATAATGCCAATGTCAATTCCTCATGGTCAGAGATTCTAATTCAATGGGTCTGGGGCAGAGTAGTAGCCCAAGAATTTGTTTTTTATTATTTTTTTAAGTACTCCCAATGCGTCTAACATGTAACCGGGCTTGAGACCATGGGAGTAGTCCTTAAAAAGCGCCCTTCTCCAAGGTTCTAGGGCTTGAACCTGGCAGGAGAAGCCAGCTGCGGGGCTTATCCTGGAATGCATGGCCCCAGGGCCAGAGAAGGAAGTCAGGGTAAAGTTCTCTTTTATCTGGAGGAAATCTTGCATGCAGTGCTGGTGCAGAGAAGGCTGCTAGCCCTCTCCAGGCTGGCGGAAGTCTGGCTGTCACCCTGTGGCTGCACCGGCTTCTCAGGACGTCCGTACTTACCTGCATGGGCTGCGCTTGGCAGGGGTCCAGACTTGGCATCCCTTTCAGCCTCTTGAAAGCCCCGCTGGAGGCTGGAAAGCGGTGATTCGAATAAGCCGCAGCCGGGCTAGGCGAAGAATTGTGAATGGAATTCGGGCTTGAGAGTCCTGGTTCTCACAGCTGCAGCTGGGGGGTGGGAAGTCACCATGGGAATTCTGAGTATTGTTCAGGGCTGCCCGCCGCTTCCATTGTTGGGCTCTGATTACCGCTTTTGTTTCACCATAAAGTACAGTTATTAAATGCCAGCCGGGAACAAAGATGTATTTACATGCCAGGGGGTCGTGAAGGGAAGCTATTTTTAGGGCTGCCCCTGCTGTTAGCCTGGATGGGGGAGGGGGAGGGGCTAGAGGTGTTGGTGGGGGGGTCCTTTCAGCTTTTCGGTGAAAGTGAAATGTTTCTAAAGGCTCCAGAGATGATTGAAATGTGGAAGAAGCCGTCCCCATCCTGCTCTGCTCTACTTAAATCAATTTATATTTGTTTATTTTTGTGGCCAAGAGCGGGGTGGGGACACTTGGGAAAGCGAATGGAAGTCCCCCTGTATTAGTCAGGGTTCTTCAGAAGAACAGACTAACAGGATATCTGTAGATAGATATCTAGGGGAGGATTTGTTATAGGAGTTGTGTCATATGGTGACAGAGGCTGAGAAATCCGACAATCGGTTGTCTGTGAGCCAGAGACCCAGGAAACCTGGTGCTATAATTCAGTTTGGGTCTGAAGTCCAAGAACCAGGAGCCCCCGAAATCTGAGGGCTGGAGAAGATGGATGGCTCAGCTCAAGCAGAGAGAGTGAACTCGCCCTACCCCTGCCTTTCGGTTCTGTTGGGGGGGGGGGGTGCTAAAGGATTGGGTGATGCCCACCCACACTGGGGAGGGAGAGCTTTACTCAGTCTACTGATGCAAATGGTAACCTTTTCCAGAGACACCCTCACAGACACACCCGGAAATAATGTTTTACCCGCTGGCTGGACATCCCTTAGCCCTGTGAAGCTGATGTGTAAAATTGGCCATCACGTCCCCCTTACACCAGCAACCGGGTCCTTCCAAATCAGACTCCTCCTGCCCTCGGCACCATGTTGGCCCTATTTTCCAGCCGTACCAAATTGCCCAACATCCCAAACCACAATGGGTACTTCCATCCCAGCCACCCTGGAGTATGTGTGAGGTACACAGCAGCCAAAGTAATTCTAGAACCTACCAACTGCCCAGGTGAGAGACTCTGAATGTGTCATCCACCTTGGCCAGGTGAGCTCAGGAACTGGGCTAATTGCTGACATTGATGGAGCCATTAGCGTGTGACAGGCACTTTGCTAAGAGCTTTCCACGCATTAGTTCCTCTAAGGGTCATGATGAGGCTGTGAAGTAGGAATTATTATCAGCTCCATTTCACAGATGAGGAAGTTGAGGCTCAGAGAAATAAGGTGATGAGCCCAAGGTCATGGCTCGTCAGTGCAGGTGGACTCCAGAGTCCAGGCTCCTTGCTTTCCCTTCCTGGGGGTGTGCTGGTGGAAGCTGGAACTTCTGCTTCTCTTCTTCTGGGGGTCAAAGCATGGCAGCCCCCCAACATAGGTTCTTATTGTTGAACTTATAAATCAACTCTTCTGACAAACGGCGAGATGAATGAGAGAAACCAGGGGTCTTTGACTGAAGGCGGAGCTTGGCTAGAGTTGAACAGGTGAGTTGCCGGGGCCACAGGCTGAATGAAGACCTCATAAAGCCCCACAGGGACTCATTCCCAGATCCTCTCCCAGCTTTGCCTGGAAGAGCCCTTCACTTTCCAGAATGTTCCCCCACTTTCATGTGGCAATGAGCAACTCAGCTGTGGCCCTAGATAAGCACCTTGGCTTCAGAAATGTCTTCCTTTTCAAGTTTTCATGCCATACCCGAGCAAGAGTTCGGATGATAGCAGGTACGCTGCAGTCCACAGTTTTCGGGTTACCAGCATCCCAGACCCACCACCTGTGATCCGCGAAGTTAAATTGGGACCTAACTGGGGTGTCTGCTGCGTCTGGGTCCTCACCCGGCTCCAGAGATCACAGGGGTGGCAAGGCACTTCTAACTCCTGCGGCATTAGGTGATAATCAGTGTCAGGTTCTCTTCCTGGTTGCCTTACGACCCACAGCAGGAAATAGTTGGTTCTGATCTCTCAAAACCCTGAGGCAACCATCTCACGACCCGCACTTTGTTTTTCCTCTGTGAGCCTGGAATTTGGGTTGGTTGCTGACCTGTTCTGTTCGGAAATCCTGTTCTTGCCCCTGAGTAAGCATGACATGGACAAACGGTCCTTCAAGTCCCTACCTGAAGAATCTGTTCCCTGGGACGCAAGAATTCGTTTTAGAGGGACAGTCCAGTCACCTGATCTGTATTCTGGCCAGGTCACTTCTCAGCCCCGCCCCACCTACCATAATTTCTGAGCACCATCTTTTCTGTCCTGGGCTGAAGCCAGGCCTGTGGGCGGGCCGGGAGGCCCAGCCTGCTGACTCCTCAGCCACAAAAGCAACCCTACCAACTCCCTGCCCAGGTTTCATCTCTATGCTTTAGAATAGAGAAGAACTGTTCTGTTTGTTTGTTTTTAAACTTTCTGGAGGGGACACAATAGGAACAAAGCTGGGTGCAGAGAGTGTTTGGTTCGTTTTTCATTCTTGTTGTATTTCGGTCCTGATTTTTAGTGAGAACGTAACCTAATGTACATGTGTTACACAGCCTTACAGGTAGCCTCGCATAGACTTAAGTTTTAGTTAGAATTCAGAACTTTGTTCAGATTGGCCTGTAAACCCACTTAGATCACCCTGATTGTTATAAAGTATGCTAACCACAGCCTGTGATTTGCTCAAAGCTCGACAGAAGGGCTGAGACGTAATTAGCTCAACTTTCTTCTGTGCTAACGCCATCTCAAACTCTGACAATTGCCAGACCTGTGTTTTCAGGGAATCCAAGGGGATGATTTGCACAACCAGGAGGCTAATCTGGCTCAAACTGCCCCGGGCTGGCCAAAGCCTCTTGGAGGACCCTCTATGACCTCCTTATGAACTCATTATAAGAATAAAGTCTCCCAGGAGGGGAGATTTTCTGCCATTTTTGAAAATGTGATGTAGGTACAGGCATGTTGCTAACTGTGCAGGCACAAGAATGTCCGCACCTACATACTATGACAATGAAGCTCATCTGGGTGTTTATGCATCATTTCCCTGAATAAAGACAAATCCAATCCTTTGCTTAGGGATGCAATGCTCTGGGAGCAATCCCCAATGTGTTATTTGCTTGTCTGTTGGCAATAAAGTTCCTTTTCATGAAATCATCTCGGAGTTGTCTTTCGACTGGCAACTACTGAGTGAGTAATTGGGCCAGGTTCGGTCCAGTGACAAGAACAGGGGGTCACTTCAGGAGTTGCTCCTTCTAGTGACTCCTGGCTCTGACTCCCTCAATAAAGGGGGCTGGTGGCATTCATCACTAAATAAGCATTTCTGTTCTAAGCACTGAGAATACAGTGATGGACAAAACATAAATTCCCTGTTAGTGTGGAGGTTACTCTTTAGTAAGACACGCAGAAAATAAACAAGATAAGCTAAATATACAATGGGTGGGAAAGTGATCACTGCTAAGGAGAGAAAAATAAAGCAGGGAAGAGAGATATGAAGTGTCTGTGAGCAGAGGGGAGGTCAGATATTAGAGGAGTGACAAGTGCTCAGTAACTTTACGTGTGACTTTGGATCAGTTGCATGACCTCTTTACACTGCTCTACTTTGTGTTGTCACAAGGGTCAATGTTTACCTGGAGGACCCAGGGCCCCGTGTGTAAGCAGAAAGAAGAGGCTCAATAAATATTTTTGAACGAAACTCCAAAATGCTTTACACATGCGAGGCATGATGATGACAAGGGTGACAATGATGTTTTAAAGGTAAATTGCAAATTCTGAAATTCAGACTCCTCTCTTTTCTTCAGATGACAAGTATTCTTGGAATATTCCAGCATTCCTCAGTGCCGTCTGTGTGCCCTGAATGCTCTTGGTAGGCTTTCAGACTGTAATTTCAACAAGGGAATATTCCACATACTTTAAAAACAAAACAAAACACTGAAAGCCCTGTTGTGTAATAAACCTCTTCATCCAAACCAAGGCTGGAGGAAGAGCAAAAAGAATATATTTTGTCACTGCATTTACTGGCTGCTCTTGAGCCTTCTTCAATGAAATATATTAATAGGTTCTGGTTATATTGCAACCTCAAAGTAACCGTGGGATTACTACCTGGCTGTGGGTCTTTGGGAAACTTGAGTTACATCTCTGGCTTCCCTCATTGTCTATAAATGTGGTTCTCAATGTCAAACAACCTCTGGGCTTGTCAGGCAAAAAAAGCAATGGAATGATTTAAAACCACTCAGTCAGTGATGTCCAATGATAACAATGAGGAGAAAGATTCCCTAGCGTGTGAGGCTCTCTGCCGCTGGTCTGACCTCTGGGTTAGAGTTTTCAGATCAAATTCAAGACACTCCCATTTTAATTTCAGAGAAACAAAGAATTCCCCCTCCCTCCCCCCCCCCCATTTAAGTAAGTACCAAATATCCCATCTAGAATCTCCTAGGATTCCAGAGCTGGATACTCCTTCCTGTCCTGCTAGCCAGGGAAGGCAAGCAGGTGATAAATGGATTTATATGAGTATGTGAACTCTCTCTACTATTAAATGTTAACCACACATTCAGTTAAAAAACAACAACACCAAAACACACACACACACACAAAGAAAAAAAAATCCCCCAAATAAAAATGCACTGTGGACCAGAGGAAACAATGCTCTGGGCAGTTCTTAAACTGTGATGAAGCCAAACACTTTCAACTATTGCACAGATGGGGACACGAGGTTACTAGACGAGAGCCCTGAGTAAGGCCACACAGCTCGGGTTTGTCAAAAGATAACAGAACAATTGTCCTGCAAATGCTGAAGTTGAGCAGTCTGAAAGAGCCAGGATGGGAACATTCCATGAAGTCTGCAAGGTGATTTCACCTCCATCAATTTATGGGACTCTGAGAACATTCTGTAAGGTCAGCAGTGGAGGTCACCTGATGCCTAAGGTCACACAGGTAAATCTCCGAAGATAAGTCTAAAGTTGTCTTTCACTTCACCTCTGATTCAGATGAGATAATGTCTAAGCTTCCTTTAGGGTCCTTCCTAATAGAGACAAACTCCAAATCTGATTTTCTGCCTCACAAACAGAATGGAGTCAGGCGGTTGAGGGCCCAGACTTTTAACCCACTTTACAAAGAGAAAAGGGGTTAGGTAGTCCGGGTTCCCACCATGTCACCAGGTTCCTCGGCATGTACCTGCTTTCTGTCCTCGCAGCTGTTCAGTTTGTCCTAACGATGGACATTGGTGTGTCTCCCGTACATCTTCACAAAGGAAGGATGTTCTGAAGGTGTTGATACAGATTTTGAAGGGGGGAAGGATGTGATCTAAGGCTGTCCAGGGATAGGAAAGGAAGGACACAAATAGAACAAATATTTATTGTGAGCCTAGTGCGTGCCATGCCCAGTGAAAGGTGTGGCATATAATTCTTTCCCAGCTCTTCACATACGTGAATAATTCTCATTTTTCAGGCTTCAGGCTCAAATATCACTTCCTCAGAGAGCCCCTCCTTCCCCACTCTCTCTTTGACTTGCTTACTTTCTCTGTAGTTACGTTGCTGATGGACTAGGTCCCCTTACGGATTGCAGACCCCATGAAGGCAGGCCAGTGCCTTGGTCTCAGGTGTATGCCTAGTGCTCAACAGATATGTTAAATAGTTATGAATAGATATTCACGAGAATACATATTTATGCTCCATCCTTCCTGAAAGAACTTCAATCCTTTAAGTTTCTCTTAGCCTCCTGCCCTTGTAAGTAGGAAGTGGAGCTACAGCTCTAGGGAGAAAGGATTAGGAGCGAAGAGTTGGCGATCATAGCTGTAAAGCGTTTTTCTCCACGTCACCCCGCAACCTGTGAATTTATGCTTCCTGGACCGATGATGGGACAGCCTCCAAACAAATTATTTGCAAACAAACGAAGCGTGTTCTTAAAGATCCCCGTGCCTCGCAGCTCTGGGCGATGACATCACAGTCCCACCCGAGCCCAGCCCTGTGGTCCCTGAAAACTACGAGTCCCAGAATGCTCCGCGCGCGACTCGCCCCGAAGCGCCGGAGGCGCCTCCCCTGGAGCCAGGAAGACACCCGAAAGCCGGCCCGCCGCGCCGCCGGGGCCCGCGCGGTGCCTGCCGGGACTTGTAGTCTCGCGAGCTGGGAGTGCCCGCTCGGGAATCTCGGCCGCCGTCTGGGGGGCCGAAGCGGCGCCGGGTGCGCGTGCGCAGTGCGCGGACGGGCCGTCCTGGGCACCGCTCCGGCAGCTGCGCGCCCGTGAGAGCCGCGGCCGAGGCTCGGTGCGGGGGCTGCGGGCTGCGGACCGCGGGGAAGGTCGGCGTGAGGAGCTGGGCCGCGCGGGGCCGGACCTCGGGAGCGCCGCGCCCCGGCTGAGACGAGCTGGGGCGGCGTCCGCGCGTCCGCCGAGGGGCCCGGCAGGCGCTGGTGAGTGCGGGGCGGCGGGCGGCGCGGGGTCCCCGGCTGCGCCCCGGCCGCTCCTCACCTGGGCGCACCGGCTGGCGGGCGGGGGCGGCGGCTTCTTCCCGCGGCCGCCTCGTTGTGTTCCCAGCCCTCAGCCCCGCGTCCGGACCAGGAGGGCGGGCAGGCTGGCGGCGATCGCGGCCGGCGACGAGCTCCTCGGCGGCTGCGAAGTGCAGGCGCGCCCTCCTCCTCCGGGGCCCGCCGCGCCGGCCGGCTGGTGGGGGGTTCCCGGCGGGGCGACGCCCGTCGGACTCCCGGGGCCGTGCCCACGGGGGCGCCACGGCCCTGGGCACCGCTTTCTAATATTTTAATGCGCGTTCACGTTAGGACTCGCCGAATCGGAAGTGGACTCCTCCCTGTGTGTCCCAGAACCATAGACTATTAGTGGGTTTTTTTTTACCTTCACGGTGCAGGTGACCAGTGCGAGACTTGCCCAAGGTCACGCAGGTAGGACCAGAACCCAGGTCCCGAGGCTGCGAGGCCGGCGGCGCCGCTTGGGGGATGTCCTGAGTGTGGTTTGTGGTTTAGTTCATGTGCTTTCTATTGCCTCCTGGACAGACCCTCAGAGGGGAAAGTGCTGCCATGGCGAGAGGGCCGTGCTATTTATAGTGTCCGCTGCCTAGGAGCTCATGTAGCCTGTGCCCCCAAGCAGAGCATCTGCACTCCGCTGGGCGCGCAGACCGTGACACTCGGTTGCTGCGTTTGCAGGCTTGGTCCTTGAGGAGGACCCGTGTTTTTGGAGAAAAAGCCTCTATAAAATCATAAAATGCTTTCATCTATCCCAAGTATTTTCCTAGGAGTTTTCAACATATCCTATCCTATACGTGAACAACGCAAGAGTATTGCCCACAGTGACTTTTTAAACAAAATAACCCAATGCTATTCTTTTTTTTTTTTTTTTTTTTTTTTTTTTTTTTTTTTTTTTTTTTTTTTTTTTTTTTTTTTTTTTTTTTTTTTTTTTTTTTTTTATGTTTTTTATTTATTTATTTATTTTTTATATCTTTTTATATTTATAGAGAGTAATTATTTTATCTTCAGTGCATATTTATTTTTATTTTACTTTTGACAGATAGAGAGACAGAGACAGAGACAGCTAGAGAACCGAACTGTGGGAACTCCCCAGTTCAGCATGTGGGTCCTGCCTGGGCCGGAGCCGGGATTCGATCCTCGGTCCTCATGGCCTCAAAGCGAGCGCTCAACCCGCTGAGCCGTCCCGGCTTTCCCCCCAATGCTATTCTTAATGTCTAAACATTTAGAAGAAATATGCAGGCAATTTCTGCTATTTCCTCTTCTGTTTCACCTTTGAATCCTGCAGCACTTTGTTTGCTTATGTTACAGTTGGTTGTTGTCTGTTTTAATAAGATTTTCTTCGCTGTAATGAAGTCATTCCCGTTGTGAATTAGTTTTCTAGCTAGAAAATCTTATTTCCTGTGTGTTTAATGACTGGAACAAATAGCGCAGCATGAGGTTTAAGCCATTGTCTTTTATCTTAGAACTATTGATCAGTCTGTATTATTTCCCTCCACACACTCAGCTTACATACTTTCTTTTTTTTTTTAAGTTTTATTTATTTATTTATTGACAGAGAGAGGGAGATACAGAGACAGAGAGAACTGAACTGGGGGAGCTCCCAGTTCAGCATGTGGTTCCGCACGGGCCGGGGCCGGGATTCGATCCCCGGTCCCCGGCACTGCAAAGTGAGCACCTAACCCACTGAGCCATCCCAGCTTCCCCTTTTTTTTATATTTATTTATTTATTATTAATTAATTAATTAATTAATTTATTTTTTATATCTTTTTATATTTATAGAGAGTAGTTATTTTATCTTCAGTGCATATTTATTTTTATTTTACTTTTGACAGAAAGAGAGAGAGATAGATACAGAGACAGAGAGAGAACTGAACTGGGGGAGCTCCCAGTTCAGCATATGGTTCCACACAGGCCGGGGCCGGGATTCGATCCTCAGTCCCCGGCGCTGCAAAGTGAGCGCTCAACCCACTGAGCCATCCCAGCTTCCCCAACTTACATACTTTCTATGTTTAATGCCATTGAAACACAGGAAAATTTGGGCACGCTTTATATGATTCAGAGAAACTTAAAAGAAATCATTTTGTAAAACTATGCTTTTCATCATCTGAAGAACTTGAACTGTTATTTCAAATATAGTACACTTCATTCTGACTAAAATGCCTTGAGTTTGCATACTCAAATTGTCATATTAAAACACTTGTGGCATACTTTGGCATACTTATCTTGGCCAGATCTTAAGGGAAATTACATTTTAGAATACTTATGTATTTAAACACTTTAGAACACTTACGTATTTAAACAAGTATATTTAAGTTTAACAGAATTTAAGTTAATAGTTGATTTATTTTATAGTGCTATAAATCCTACAGTGTACCCATTCACAGATTTCTCTTGAAGAGAATACCTGCACCTAGAGAGATGGCTATGAATTTGTCCTTTGTGATAAGCAGCGGACTTTTTGAGTGTGATAATATGTATTGAATCTGCTTCATAGCTCAGTTCATTTTGTTAATTAGTACTTTTATTGTTGCTTTGGGGGCGAGTAGCAGGTGTGTATCTTTATTTTCCAGTTTAACAATGTAGCAAAATAGGACAGAGGTGGTGTGTAGATTAGAGTTTGTCATCGACTAGGAGAGACAGTAAAACAGGATAAGTATACAATTGTTAAGGAAACTGCCATGAGTTCATGAGCCGGAAGGACCTTTTTAGAAATGTTTAGACATTAAGAATAGCATTAGGTTATTTTGTTTAAAAAGTCACTGTGGGCAATACTCTTGCGTTGTTAACGTATAGGATATGATATGTTGAAAACTCCCAGGAAAATACTTGGGATAGATGAAAGCATTTTATGATTTTATAGAGGCTATTTCTCAAAAAGCATTTAGTGCATTTAAAAAAAAATGATTTTTACTTAAACCTGAAATTTCTTATACTCATGCTGTAAGACCCATAGTTATTTTGATTGTATGGTGTTTTGTAACCCAGAATGAAATCTTTGAAGTAATTTATTAGCATGATTTAACCCTCTTAGCATTACCTTCTGCCAGTGGTACTAGCAATAAATGCGAAGGGTAATTTAATAAAATGGATCACCTTAGGAAAAAAAATGTTCTGAAATTATTTTAGATATACATATGCGTTTTTTTTTAGTTTTATATAAATTGAATTAGTTAATAATACTATTTTACATCATCTGAAAAATAAATTAATGATTTTAGTCATACATCATACAAGAAAAAATATAATAAGTTATAGAGCTTTTAACTATGGTCTACACATGAGCGTATATAATGGCCCGCCGCACTTTTCGCCTGAGATGCAAGAGCTGAATATATCGGCCTGTTGCACTAAAAGGGTTAGGCCAGACTTTGCTGTTGAAATATTGCTTGATATTAAGTGGTTGTTCTTGTTTAAAAACTGTCATTTTAGAATGGGGAAGAGTTTTCTGAATAGAAAGTAGTAATTATTCAGATGTGAAAATACATATACTCTGGTTTTATTAGGTAGAAAATGTCAAGTACTGTAGCAATAACTGCCTCAGCTATGAATTGAGGTAATATACAAATATTGGCTTTTCACATACTTGAGCATTTTACTCTTGGTAATATTAAATTTGATATTATAGTTTGCGATAATCCTCATTCTCGCACTTCGTATCTGCAATGATACTATAAAATGGCTTCAGTAGGCGATAAATATTAAAATTTAGTTTACATTCTTTTGACTTTTTAAAGTACACAGCATTTAGAAGTTTATTAGTGTATCAGAAACAAATTCTTAGGGCATAAACTTTTGGTAGCTTTAGATGCTTGTCTATAATGCTTATTTTTAGAAACATAAAAGGATGGGAGTTTTTTTTTTTAATTTAAAATTTAAAATTCCTGTTGGTAGTTGTTACAGCAGTAGGACTCTTTTATGCTTAATGGTAACGTTAAACTATTTGAACTCTTAAGTGATTTATTTCCTAATAGCTCCTGTGTGATAAAGAATATGTGAGCTTATAATTTCTAGAAGATATTTCAGCAAACATATTTGCTGTTTCTTTTGGCAAGCCTTTTGATTAGTTGAATTGTTTTGATTCAGGAAGATAGTGTTTTGGGGATTTTATATCAAATTTTTTTGAACTGAAATTTCTGTTGAATGTAAAAGCAAATCTGTCATTTAGGATATTTTTAAACATTTAAATAAGTCTGAGAGTCTTAAATATTAAAAAATGTTTAAATATTATTAAATATTCTTTTCTACATAGAACTCTTACCAGACTTGCCAATTTGGTACTTTTATTCTCCAAAAGTTGTGGTTTTATCGCTTTACGCAGCCTAGCGTTTTATGAGTTCAACCACTGAACTGTGGATTCTGTATTCCATTTACCCTCTTCTTGAAGAAAGTATAGTCACAGGCACTTAGAATTGGAATCGATCTCAGAGGACTTCTAATGTAGCATCTTGCCCAGTACAGTAAATCCCCCATGGGAATTTCCGGGTCAGGTGTTCTCGCTCATTACTAAGGGCAGTAATGCTGTTGTGTATGTCATCGGGCTATGGAGCAGTCTGAGCTTGGTGAGAACAAACATAAAACAAGTCCCCCCCCACCCCCACCCCCAATATTCACTGCTTTCAGCAATGGTTTGTAGGATATTTCTCTTCCTTCTTTCTGCCATGACATCATGGGCAAATGATAGCTTTTCTACATTTACAGCTATTAAAAGCTGCAGTCTAATCTATTGCAGTTTATTGTCTCCTGTTCAGTTGAAAGCTCCTCTCCTCCCCTTACTCCATACCATAGTCAGACCACTTACTGCTTGAAGCACTTGGAGTGGGGGATTGTGGTTTGCCCCCAGGACACCTTTTTCTTCCCCCTTCAGGGATCTGCTTGGACAGGGACCAGTCAGAAGAAAAAGGAAAAGGACAGGTATTCCTTACCTGGTGCTGTTAAAGTCCTCTTGATTAACAGTGGCAGGTCACTGATACCCACTCACAGGCATCCACTGGAAATTTTGGTGCTATTTCGCAGGGAGACTCCCCCCTACCAGAGTTCCTGAATATGAAATTTGCTGTAGGTTAACCTTTTCCAGTCTATACTCCTACCTCCTTGTTCCTGTCAATCCATCCCCGGCTCCTACAAGTGTGTGAGTGGGAGGTGGGTTGAGGAATATTCTCTCTGCAACCAGATTTTTTGATAGCAGCAAGATAATGCAGTTACCCTCTACATTTTCCACTCATTCCACTGGAATCTCACTTTCTTTTAATGGCGATGGTGGCACGCAGACTGCTGTCTGCCCCCTTTCTCTGCCCTGCCGTTTCTTGTCGGTTCTCTTTCCCCTTTCTCAAATAGGCATAGGGTCAGTCACTTAGTCCACTTAATAAGCAGACTTTCAACTGGAGAATGAGATGCCAAGATCTCCTTGTAGCCGCTTCTTATCTCAGTGAATAATTCTCTTAGGTGCCCCCAGCCCCTGTTTTGTGGGTGACCCCCCCATCCCCCGTCCTTTTTCTGTACTCTTCCTGAAGACTTGGGAGACTTCTAATTTTTTCTCTCTCTTTTGTCAACAACTTGTATAGTGTGAATGATGGTAAGGCATTGGTTAGGGTGCCAGAGCCCCGAGAGGTGGGTGGGAGTGGGGGTGGGGGTGTTAGTGCTAGACTCAACAGGTAGTTGATCCTTTATGTCTGTATATCCTCAGCTTTGTGTTGTCAGCAATGTTGGGTAGTCATAGTGGAGGCCTGTGGGCCTCCTGATGTCTCATTGTGCAGAATTTAATTTTTCTTTCTTTGTTTTTCTCTTTCTAATTTTGTTTTATTTTTTTGGCTTTCTCGTTCCTGACTGATAAAAGTATTAACTGTGAATTTGTTCATTTATTACTAATTGTATTATCTAATTATATCTTATAGCATAAGTAATGCTGAAGGATAAATTTTGGGGAGGTTTTAATATAATTTTATCTATTCTTGCCTTATACTAAATAGCTCTACAAAAAATATAAATTTGAACAGAAATACAGTGTTTGAACCTTTTTCCTTCCATTATCTAAACAGACCAGTCAGTTAAATCTGCTAAATGATTTCTTTCTGATGAGGAAAAAAGCAACTTTCTATTTGGAAAATTAAACATTTGTATTGGCTGCAGTAATTATGGGTTTCTTAAATGCTTCATTCAACAAAGTTATTGAATGCATTCCATGTGCCAGCCACTGTTTTACGCATAGGCATTGGAGAGACAATAGTAAATAGAAAAATAAATAAATAAATAAAAAATTCCTGGTCTCATGGAGCCTGTATTCCATTGTGGGGAAACGGACAAGAAATAAGTAAATGATAATTGTTTGTTGGCAATAAATGCTAAGAAGTAGGGTATGCTAAGGAAGGAGAAGTTGGGAAGCAGGGTGGGAAGTGGCAGGACAGTTTGGAGCATTTGCAGTCTTAGATAGGGTGTCAAGGGAAAGTCACTGAGAAAAGGACATTGAGTTAAAAGGCCCTGAGTGGGGGGCTTGTCTGGTGTAGCAGGAGTCTAGTGGCCAGAGGAGTGAGTGAGCAGGTATTGGGACAGGGTAGGGGCTGCGTGGGTGAGGCCTGTATGTCTTTGTAAGGTCTTTGGTTTTTACTTTGAGTGGGATGGATTGCAGTAAAGTCGTGGTTCTTAACTTTGGCTGAACATAGAAATTACCTGGGGAGCTTTGAAATGGACTGATGCTGAGATCTCATCTCCAGAGTTTCTGATTTCATTGGTCTGGGGGTTCTGCCTAAGCCAGAGGATTTTCAAAAACTCAGGATATTCTAATAAACAGCCAAAGTTGAAGTTTTGAGTGGAGTGGCATAGTGCTGAAGAACATGGACTCTAGAGCCAGGCTCCCCTGGTTTGAATCCTGGCTCTGCCATGTCTTAACCATCTGATCTTGGACAAATTATTTGAAAAATCTGCACCTTCATTTTCTCATCTGTAAAATTCTTATAAGGATTAAATAAACTGTTAGGTAAAAATTTAGAATAGTGCTTGGTAAGTAGCAATGTGTTCACTGAGTCGATGTTTTCATGGGAGTCACTTGGACTACGGAGACAGACTTGAAGGGGTGGGGGCAAGGGCAGAAGCCAGGAAGCCCTTACCACAGTCCGGCTGAGAGGTGATGCTGGCGAGAAGCATATTAGCAGCAGTGCAAGTGGGGAGAATTCCTGGGAACCTGGATGTATTTTGAAGGTGGAGCCAACAGGATTTGCTGAATGATTAGAGATGGAATGAGAGAAAAAGAGACTCAGTCAAGTGTCACTTCTAAACAGCTGGAAGAAGCAAGTGGCTCTTTACTAAGATGGAAGAGACCAGGAGGAACAGATTTCTGAGGGAGAATCTCTGGAGCTCAGTTTAGATATGAGATGTCTGTTAGGTAAGGAATTAATCTGTAGAGTAGGCAGTTGTAAAGATGAGTAAGGAGTTCAGAGTGTCTAGGAATGAAGAGAGCACTTTTGGAAGTCATCAGTATTTAGACCTATGGGAATGAGCAGCCTTACTGAGACTGAGTACATGATAGGTCTGTGGACTACCCCCAGGGACACCCCAACATTCAGAGGTCTGGGAGATGAAATGGTTCCTAAGAACAAATACTTGTTTTGTTACTTTTATTTCAAATATAATCATAGTATCAATATGTTCACATTATCCTAAATGCACATGAAATACATAAGATAATTTCAAAATTGCAATACCAAGTAGGATTGCTGGCTGGCTCATTGGGATAAAAGGATATGCGATTTTGTTAAATTGTGCCACATTTACCTCTATTGGGTTGTACCATTTTGTTTTCTTATAGTCTCACGAAGATAGTGTGTTGTTTGTTAAACTTTTGAATTTTGGCCAATCTGATAGGTAAGAAATGGCATCTTTGTGTGGTATAGATTTTTTTTTTAACTTTTCTAAAGAATTGTGAACATCCACAAAAGTAGACAAAATTGTATAACTACAGTATCTATCATTGATTAAGTCTAACATATAACCATTGTATGGTTCAAGCTCTTGTGTATTATTTAAGAAGTCTTTGTCTACTTCTCAAGGTCATGAAGACTTTCTCCTATATATTTTTTAGAAGTTTCACTATTACAGCTTTTATATTAGGTCTCTGATCCATTTAGAGTTAATTTTTTTCTCACATGGATAGCTAATTGTTCCAGTTCCATTTGTTGAGAGACTGTCTTTCCCTTGTGGAATTGCCTTGGCATCTTTGTTGAAAATCAATGTGTGTGTGTGTGTGTGTGTGTGTGTGTGTGTGTGTGTGTGTGTATGTATCTGTTTCTTGTTGCTGTTCTGTTCCACTGATTTATTATATCTTTTCACCAATCCTACACTGTCTTTATTGCTGTAGTTTATTGTAAATCTTAAAATCATAGTGTGGGAAATAGATTTGGCTTTTTTAGGTCATTTGCATTTTGAAATAGAATCACCTTATCAATTTTTATAAAATATTGTGCTGGAATTTTGATTGGTTGGATTATAGCAGTACTTTATTCCTTTCTATGTCTGGATAATATTCCATTGTATGGATATATACCATATTTTGTTTATCCATTCATCTGTTATTGGCTATATGGGTTATGTTCACTTTTTGGCTATTGTGAGTAGTATGGTTATGAACATTAATGTATAAGTGAGTACCTGTTTGGGTAAATATTGGGTAAACTATTGAGTTAATACCCAATAGTAAAAATGCTGAGTTGTATGGTAATTCTGTTTAACTTTCAAGAACTACCAAACTGTTTTGCGCAGCTATTGGACCATTTTATATTCCCACCAGCAGTGTAGAAGGGTTTCAATTTCTCCATGTGGTTGCCAAAACCTATTTTCCTCTCTTTTAATTATATCTATCCTAAGTGGGTGTGAAATGGTATCTCATTGTGGTTTGGATTACATTTCCCTAATGACAAATAGTATTGAGCATCTTTTTTTGTGTTCTGGTTGGCCATTTGTATATCTTCTTTGGGAGAAATGCCTTTTCTAGTTCTTTGCCTATTTTTTAACTGGATTTCGTTGTTCAGTTGTGAGAATTAGTAATATGTATATTTGGATACTAGGCCCTTATCAGATATATACTTTGCATTATTTCCATTCAGTAGGTTGTTGTTTCATTTTCTTTTTTTTTAAAGATTTATTTTTACTGTTTTTGACAGAGAGAGAGAGAGCGATACAGAGACAGAGATAGAGAGAAGGGGGAGGGCCCAGAACAGTCTCCATAATTGCACATCATCGGTTTTTCCACATAGTTTCATTCCACAGGTGGGCTCGGGGCTGCACAGGGCAGGAACTGGGCTGGGGTCTCACCCCAGTGAGAACCAAACTGGGGGAGCTCCCCAGTTCATATGGGTCCTCATGGGCCGGGGCCGGGATTTGATCCTTGGTCCCTGGGGCTGCAAAGTGAGCGCTTAACCCACTGAGCCATCCCAGCATCCCCTGTTTCATTTTCTTAATGTCCTTTGATGCAAACAACTTTTTAATTTTTATGATGTCCAGTTTATCTTATTTTTTTCTTTTATTGTGTATTTGTTGTCATATCTGAGAATTCATCACCAAATCCAATGTCATGAAGATTAACTCTTATAGTAAAGTTTTATAGGTTTAGCTTTTATTTTTAGATTATTAATCCGTTTTGGGGTGCGGGTCCAGTTTTGTCCTTTAGCGTGTGGCTATCCAGTTGTCCCAGCATCAATTGTTGAAGAGGCAGTATTCCCATTGCATGATGTTTGTGCCTCATTGAAAATCAGTTGAACATAGATGTGTGGGTTTATCAATTCTTTTGTTCCTTTGGTCTGTGTCTGTCTCAAAGCAGAGTACTATTCATGTAAGTGTGTAGTTTTTATCTGTAGCATGTGTTAGTATAGTATATTTTTCAAATTTTGATTACATTTTAGAAATTTTTAAAAACGTTGGGTAAGTTTTTAAAATATCTCTAAATGCCAGATATATAACACACATGCAAACTTAATGGATAGTTTTATTTTAAAATTTTTGATATGTTTCACCATTTCTCTGGTTGCACACAGAATGATGATTTAGATATGCAGTATATCAGGATATATATTAACTGAATTTTCACTCTGAGTTAAACTTTCCTTGAGCCTTTAAATGAAGAATTAGTTAAATTGATAAATTCAGCCTACCAGAAGATGTTGGTGCTGGCTATTGAAGTACCAGAATAGGAACAGTCTGCACATTTGAATAACATCAGGAAGGAATCATACTGGTTTCTAGAAAAGGATGGCTATAAACACCGCTTTTTACCCAAGTTGTGGTTTTTAACTTTAATCACTATAATAAAAATGTCAGTACGTCACAATCAGAATATGCTATGCCTCTGAAGTCACTTTATAACTTCTCTCTTTCTCTTTTATGTTTTCCTGTAGTAATTTATTTGCCGAAAAAAACTGGCTCTTTGTTCTGTTGGTTCCCACAGTTTGACTTTCACTGATTGAATCCCTCTGGTTCAGTTTAATATGTTCTTCTGCATTCTTTATTTCCTGTTAACTGATAGCTGGACCTCAATCTAGAGACTTGATCAGATGTAGATAAACACTTTTTTTGTTGTTGTAGTAGCGTCTGTTCACTTCATTGGTAATGTTTGTCTTCCATCAGGAGACACATAATAGCTGCTGATCTCTCTTTTTATGATTTTAGCTAACTTTACTTGGATTCATTTTAGTTTTAATGATTCAAAGTATTTTAGAGAGACAAGATGTAGTAGAGATTAAGGTATAAACTCTAGAGTCCAAGAATCTGGTTCATACTTTGAACCATTACCTACTAGTTCTCTAATCTTGGAAAATCATTTCCTCTTTTCAGTGTTAACTTTCTTATCTGAAATGGGGAAGATGATGCCTACTTAGGGTCATTTTGAGGATTAAATGAGAAAGTGCGAGGAAAGAATCACAGAGAGCCTAGCCTATAGTAAGTGGCCAATAAAGGTAGCTACTGTTTTGTGAATTTAAAATGATTCTAAAATAGGCTGAAAGTAGATTATCTCTCTTTATAAGTGAGGAAATTAAAGTTTGGATAGCTAATTTTTTGGCTCACTTTGAGTTTGTTTAGGGAAAAAAAAGTGAGTAAATTATTCAACTGAGGTGAATAGTTCTCCTTTGTCCTCATCAATGTGAACAGTTGCAGTTAGTGGCCAGTCATGAATAAGCTTCATTTCAGAAGTAATTAACTGGCTCCCACCTAATGTTGGAAAATAGCTCCTTTTTGAAAAAATCATTTAGCACATTTTATGCTTGAAATCTACTGAAAAATACATGCTGTTAATCTTGTTTTACAGTGTAATGTTCAAGCTCAGAAATGCCTTATGTGGATCGTCAGAATCGCATTTGTGGTTTTCTGGACATTGAAGAAAATGAAAATAGTGGGAAATTTCTTCGAAGGTACTTCATATTGGATACCAGAGAAGATAGTTTTGTATGGTACATGGATAATCCACAGGTTTGTAAATTCTAAAGGGTTACCTTTCTTTAAAAGCCTATAAGAATTTTAATTATTAAAGTATTTGACATACTATACTGATGTTAGGATTTTTCTTCCTAAATATGTTTAGATTTATTTCTACTGGCTGCACTTTCACTGCCCTGAACCCCCAACTCCTACTGTCTTGTTTGTGTTTCAGAAGATGAAACTAAATTAGTTGATAATTTATGCATCATATATCTTTTCCTCCCTTGGGATAGAAGTTCTCTGGTAGAAAATTTTAAAATCATTTAGATTTAAGAGTACTATCCCTAGGATGTAGACTACTGTCTTTTGGTAAATAAACTACTTAAACTAGTTGACACGCTTGCATGTAGGTAGGCCTTTCATCTTATAGTGTCAAACTTGAGTCTCCATCATTGTAATGCCATTTATGAGTTGAAGTCCACTCGGATTTTATTGTTGCCTTGTAAATCATTGGGTGTAAATGGCCCAAAGTTAAAAGTTAGAATCCTAATTTTAGGATCTGTGTGAGACCTTGGATTAGAGATCATCTGTTGAGCAGTTTCGAATTTTCTTTACCTGTAAAACTCCATTCACACTGAGACATATGAGGGCTATCTGGAAAAATACAGCCATAAATGCCTCTATTTGTCATATTACATGGCTGGATACTTTCCCGACAGCCCTCGTGTGTTGCAGGGAAGTAGGTGCAAAGCATGAGATGAGTCTCTAGGAGCAGACTTGTACGCTGATCTGGCAGGGCAGGCTTCTTGTTCTGGTGAGGACCCACAGGTGCGGACTGGAGCAGCAAGTGGCTAGGAGGAGGTAGGTGCCCTTCTGTTTCAGAGCAGGGACAAGGTCCCCTCACAGCTAGTCTAGTACTCTTTACCAGCCTATGGTGACTTTAAATGAGATAAAATACATATAGGCAAATGCATTTACATTTGGTTATATAGAATTCGAGTTGTAAGGGACCTTTGTATTAATTCAGCCTCCTTCTATCCCTAATCTTCGCCTTAGCTGTTTGAACTACGCATTACTAAAAAGTATGTGTTGATTTTGAGACAGCATTAATTACTATTTGTTCTGTGAGCCATATCTAGTTCCTTGTATCTTCTACCCATGAATCCTATTTTTGCCCTCTGATTCTATAAGGTAAGTTTAGACCTTTATCCACATGCCACCTATCAAATTTGGGGGGGTAATTTGTATTTTAATTCATTGTATATTATCTGAGTGCTGACTTTGTGTGAGACCTTTATTTTTTTTTGCCAGAAACTGACTGTTCTCTATGCTTATCCTCCGAGCTTACTGACACCCTGTTTTACTCCCTTATCTCTGGGTGTAACAGACGTTCTTGGGTGGAAGTAACCTGGCTGTACTCCTACGTGATTACCTTTACATTTACTTGACCAGAGTCACTGCGGGGGCCAGGGGGGCAACAGGCCAGCAGAAATCACAAGTTCATCTTTACTCTTTTTTTTTTACTTATTTTTATTTTTATATAAGTCAGATTCCTCCTTTTATGACCTCTCCTCTCTATCTGTGGCACAATACCTTCCCAAAGTGCTTCCCCTAAGGTGAAAAGTAACCCAGTGCCCCTTGACTCCTCTAATTATTATTTACTCAATTCCAGTTTCTGGTTCTCCTCACCTGTGCAAGCCATTGCACACTTCTGTCTCCGCTCCCCCTTGGTCTCTCTTCACAAGGTCAGGTTGGCTTATATATGGAATCTCCTGAATTTTATTTAAAACTCCTAAATTAATTGTTCTGTCTTTATATATTGTCCTCAGATTTCCTCCAATTATCAGTATTTCCTACTTAAATAGAGCTAAAGAATGATAAATACAAAATAGGATATATTTATTATAAGGAAGAAAACAAACTTGGAATCCAGAGGAAGGGTGTGAGTACAGCTAGCAGAGGGCAGTTAACATCTTCAAGGAAGTGGTAACGTTTGAAGTTGACCTACAAGTATGGGTATGATTTTGGCCAAGAGGTGGAGAAGTGGGTAGTACTGTGCTCAAAGGACAGGTGGGGACCAAGAAATCAAGACAGAATTGCTTGTGTCATAGCCCAAAATAGTTCACTTTGGCTATAGCAGGGAGGGATACAGTTAGGTTTGTATTCATCTAGCTAGGTCTTTTTCACATGAATTCTTTTGATGCCAGATTTCTGTAGTGTAATTAGCGCATTGGTTTTTCTGAGTGTAGTGCAGAATTTTAAATTTGTCCTTTTATTCAGTTCTTAATTTTCTCTCTTTATTCCAACTGATGAGAATCTTAGTCTTAATTTTGCCATCGATTCTATTAGCCATCAATACCCATGATGTGGCACTTTTAAATGTATTAATCAAGACCTATATGTCTTTTATGAAAACTAGTAAAATGTCTTGCTAAGAGTGTTATATTAAATTGAACCGGATGAAATTGCCAGTGTACCACCACATTCATGTACTAAACAATGACAATTTCATGTGATTCAGCCTAGTTACTTATTGATCGTAATAACTCAGATAATGAAAAAAAATTAATTTGACTCACCTGTTTTTATGGAGCAATTTTTTCCTGTTTTGTTTTCTTTCTAATCATTGGTTTAAATATCCATACTAGTGTATTACTAGGGATCAGCAGGGAGTTTTCTGTGTTTTGTTGGGGGCTTTGGTAATGGTGAAGAATTAAATAATTGATTGACTATATTAGCAAGTGAATTTGAAGAAACTTGAAAAAGTCTTTTGACAAAAAGAGTGCAGGGGGAAGCTGGGATGGCTGAGCAAGTTGAGCACTTGCTTTGCAGCCCTAGGGACTGAGGATTGAATCCCGGCCTTGGCCCATGTGAACCCATATGCTGAATGGGGGTGTGCTGCTCATGTGGGAGGCCGCCCTTTCGGTTCCTACTGGGGCGAGCTTCCATGTAGGAGGCCCCTGGTTCTGTGCCCTAGCTTGCTGGGGCGTGCGTGCCTCCCATGCAGGAGGCCCCCGGTCTGGTTCCCACTTTGTGCAGCTCACATACACCTATGTGGAATGAACCCATGTCGAAAAACTAATGACTACAACTGTGGAGACTCTGGAGAGCCCCCTTCTCTCTACCTCTCTGTCTCTCTCTCTCTCTGTCAATAAAATCTTAAAAAAAAGAAAAAGAAAAAAAAGAATGCATGAACTAGTAAGAACAAATTACTTATTTCCCTTTTTATCTTAAATGTCATATTAGCTTATTATTTCTTGTTTGTTAAGTAACATATTTTAAAACCTACTTTTGTCTAGTTGAACTTGGCAGCAATCATACTGGTCCATAGGAAGTAGGTGTTTTGGATATCCTTTATTTCCTGGCTTCTTATATTTCCCTGTACTGTGCTACTGCTAAATCTATGGCCCTTTATGTCATGTAGCCATGAATGACATAGCTGCTCATTTCTCTTCCTCACACAAAGGCTTAGAGCTGTAGCTATATTCATCTGGTTAAAATAATAGACGTTATGGAGGGCATAAAAGAAAAATAACAATTTTGAATGTAAGTATAGCAGTGTTTGGAAAAAATCAGTTTGGTAGTATTTAGGAGGTTTTGAAGACATAACATTTTATTTTCTTATTCAAAATTAAAAAAACAAAAACCTCTAAATGGAAAACATTTTGTATAAGAATGCAACCATTTATAAGTTACACATTAAAAAATTAACATTATAGCCATATTTGTGTATGGTTTATATTTGGAAGCTTGTATATTGTATATAGTTTAGAGCAGAACATAATGCAGTTTTACTTGACACAAGAGTGAAAGTTTTGAAAAGTGTTTGTCAACAATAACAGGCTCTTGTTTGGGAATCTTAAGTCTTTGCAATGCCTAGGCTTCTGTATCTTAATAATTACCTGTTTCCGTTAAGTTTATAGCAGTCTGAGAAAGGTACTCTAATCACTCATGAACGAAAGCAAGCCCAAATATATATTTTTAAATGTACATTATTATAAAGTCAGTTGAATTCTTGCTTACTCTACAGTGGAGGATATTTTCAAAATCAAGATTGTTTTATTTTTAATTAAAAATGTTTTTTTCTCTATATTTTTATTTTTTCCATATTCTTCTATCTGCTTTCCCTACCTCTATTTACCCCCTCTGTAATCCATCTAATTTATTGTGTTACAAGTTATATTAATTAAAGCACAAGTTTGGTTATAGAACATCTCACAAGCCTTCTTTAATGCTTTAAAATTTCTAACAATATAAATTCATTGCTACTTTGCTTTTTTATTAGGTCCTGTATAATTAGGTTCTTAGTTCAGGTTTCTAGCCACCACTTCCTACTACGACCCTGTGTGACCCCATGTTACTGTCCAGCACAGCCACTTTTCTTTCCACTACGGAGCTTCTGGGCAGCCTCATCTCACTGCACCTTCTCTGTTTTCTCCACTTGGAATCTTCTCTCTTCTGCTTTTTGTGTTCAGATTTTCCCTTTAAAGCTATTCATTCTTCCACTGAGTCTTCCCTGAGATCCTTAGCCAAAAATGATTCTCCCTCTATTTTTTTTAAGGTTTATTTTATTGTTTAAGAGAAGGTGGGGAAGCTGGGATGGCTCATTGGGTTGAGCGCTCACTTTGCAGCCCCGGGGACCGAGGATCGAATCCCAGCCCCAGCCCATGTGGACCCATATGCTGAACTGAGGAGTGCTCCCAGTTTAGTTCTCATCGGGGTGAGACCCCGGCCTAGTTCCTGCCCTGTGCAGCCCCGCGCCCACCTGTGGAATGAAACTATGTGGAAAAACAAGTGATGTGCAACTATGGAGACTGCTCTGGGCCCTCCCCCTTCTCTCTGTATCTCTCTCTCTCTCTCTCTTTCTCGCTCTCTCTCTCTCTGTCAAAAACAATAAAAATAAATCTTTAAAAAAAAAGAGAAGGTGACAGAGAGAGGGGTGGGGGAGGACCCAGAGCATTCTCCATAGTTGTACATCATTTGTTGTGACGTGGTTTCATTCCACACAGTGGATATAGGCTTATGGGGTGGGAACCGAACTGGGGGTCTTCCACATGGGAGGTTAGAACCTTCACCACCATCCCAGTGGTTACCAGTTGTTCTGCAGTTTATCATGTGGGTTTGCGTGGGCCAGGGTCACCTGCTGAGCTATCCTGGACTCCTGTTAATTCTTTACCCTTAGCTCTTCCAAGACACAAACCACATTCCAATTTTAGTATATGTGCTATTGAAGTGAGCACACAAACCAGATTCCAAACTTGTGAAGGGAAGAATAAAAATACTTTGTATGAAATTGTCAATTTATACATTCCCTGGTATGGTTTAAAGAGTATCAGTTAAAAATTTTTTTTTAAAAATGGTATCACTATAATTAAAGTATGGTGTAATAAATTCTAATATATTTAAATAGGGAAAAATCCAAATACTTGATTAAAAATTTTTTAATAGAACAAAAGTAATACATAGAGTCTTTTGAAACTTTTTACACTTGTATTTGTTTATGTCTCTTAAATATGTATTTTTTACTTTTTGCTTTCAGGAACAAAATCTGATCTTGTTTATGGCTTTTTAAGCTCATGAAACAAAAAAAGTTTAGCTACAATGATAAAAATAGTGTTTTATTATAGAATGTAATAAGGTGGAACAGAAATGGGGTTCAGTAATATTACCTATATTGTCCTCTTGATTTTAGACCTAGTAAATACTTGAACTGGAAAGGTTGATTTGTAAAATGTGATATTAAAAATATAACTTATTAACTTTTTAATATGTGTACATTATAATATAAAAAATTCATGAGTGGATACTAATCATATATTAATGATTTGTTTGCAGAATCTACCTTCCGGATCATCACGTGTTGGAGCCATTAAACTTACCTATATTTCAAAGGTAGTCTTTCTATATTGAATTATATTTGTATTTGAATTAAAATCCCTTAGAATGGTTGGAACAGCCATCTTCCAGGAACTTGCCAAAATGACCAACACAGGAAAAGAGAAGAGGTACCTGCTACATGCTTTCTAGGCCTTTTAGAAAATGTGGAGTTGTTCCTTTGGTCACATACATGTGAATCTGCAAGAAAGGTGATATTTTAGACATCAAGGGAATGGGCACTGTTCAAAAGGAATGTCCCACCAATGTTCCTGGGGCAACACCGGAAGAGGCTACAGTGTCACCCAGCGTTTGGTTAGCACTGTAGCAAGCAATCAAGTTAAGGGCTGGATTCCTCCCTAGAGGATTAATTAATGTATGTATTGAGCATATTATGCACTCTCCTGAAGCTTGTGAATGAAAATGATGAGGAAAAGAAGGAAGACAAAGAAAAAGGTGCCTGGGTTCAGTTGAAGCGCCAGCATGTTCCTGCCAGAGAAGCACATTTGTGAGAGCCAATGGAAAGGGTCTAAGCTGCTGGAACCCACTCCCTGTGAATTCACAAGATGATGACTGTAAAAAAATAAAAGACCTCTGTACTGTTAAAAAAATAAGTAAAATCCCACAGAATGGGAGTGTGAATAAAAGGAGTGATTTCCTTTCTATGTCATTTAATGATGATGTTCAGATTTGTATCATGCTGGAAATAGTACCTGATTATTATGTTTAGGAGGTTGTTTGATAGAATTAGGAAGAATCTGGAGTTAACCTAGAGGACGTGGCAAATTGCAACAGTTAACGTTAACTTTTATGAACAACAGAAGGGGAGAAATCAGTTAACAATTAGGTTCTGTCTTTGGGAACTCTAGAGATTTATCTAAGACTATATTATATTTATTTAAACTGTTCCTCATTTTTAATCCCACTACCTTTGACATTTTGTTTCTTTATATATATATATATTTTTTTTTTGAGAAAAATATGAATCATCATTATGAAAGAATGATTTTTCCCTCATTTCATTTTGTCTCTACTAATTTCTATTCTTGTGTTTGTTGACTTTTCTGGCATTTTTGCAATACTTTTTCTTTTCAAAGTTTAGATTTGGTGGTGTCAGATAGTTTTTATCTTTATTTTCTTTTAGTAGTGTTTTGTGAACTGAAGAGATGCTGAGGAGATAGCCCTGCGATCTTTTTGTATTTTACACAAAGTAATACATTTGTTGAGGTCTTAGTATATGAGAGATGAGAAGTAGCAACACAGTATAAGTAATATGCATATGCACACTATGTTGCAAATATGGGGATTTGTTAGCAAAGGTCTTCAATAGAAGCCCAATTTGCAAGTGTTGCCTTTGTTTAAAAGATACTTTTATAAATACTTTATCAGTATAACAAAAGCTATTCATTCTCATTGGCAAAAGAATTAGCCCCCTTGAATAATAAAGATTACATGTTCAAAGGGTAACATGTTAAAGCCATATTATATAAACTTATAAGACGTATTAAGTTTACTTCAGGGTAGCCCGGCTGCTTAACTTTAATGGAGACTATTAATTAGGAAGCGTAGAATTCCATTGTAAAATAAATTCTAGATCAAGCTTGTCCAGCCTGTGGTCAAACGCAAATTTGCAAACTTTCTTAAAACATTATGAGACTTACATTCAATTTTTGAAAATACAATCAGTTAGTGATAGTGTGTGTATTTTATGTGTGGCCCAAGACAGTTCTTTCATTGTGGCCCTGGGAAGTCAATAGCTTGGACACTCTGTTCTAGATCCTTGGTTTGCTTGATTTTCTGCCGTGTACGTGTCCTGTAATGTAAGCATGCCAGCATTTTTTACTCTCAGTGATGTGGAAAGGCCTATGATTGGAATAGGCAGTTGAGAGATTGCCCATCTGCTTGTATCTTTCCAGTTGCTTGCTGCCTGGTCTTTTTAAAAATGGGAGCTCTTTTTAAAAATAAACTATTAACTAAGTAAGCAGGCTGACTGGCCAGCTGCTTTTCCTTTCTCCATTGCTCCCCTTTTAAAAAATAACCTCTGGGTAGTTATGTTAACTTTCATTTCTGTCCCACGGCTTACGGAAGTTTGAATTGTACAGTTTGTACTCTACTTTAGACTTGCCGCTTTCCTCCCCCCCCCAGAATTTATTTCCAGAACAGATTTTACTGGGACTCAGAGCCGGGAATTTATAGTTGGGCATAGTCAGGATCCCCAGACTTACGGTACCTTTTGAAGATACGAAACAGATGCTACAATTACACGTCCTGACATTGGGCAGCAGCATGGTGGTAGGCATGTATGGGCTCCAAGAGAGCTGCTTAACGGGGTAGCAGCCGCCGGTGCCATTCATTCACCCATGTGCTTCATTTAGTAAAGTGACCCCATTATCCCTTTCTAAGTACACTTAGGCTTTCTAAGTACAAGAGTGGATCCAGTGCCATTTTGATTTCCTCATTACAGATTAACGCCTTAGGGATTTTTGGACTTTTTTTTTTTTAATAATATATTTTATTTATTTATTTATTTTGACAGAGAGAGAGAGAGAGAGATACAGAGACAGAGAGAGAATTGAACTGGGGGAGCTCCCAGTTCAGCATATGGTTCCGCACGGGCCGGGGCCGGGATTCGATCCTTGGGCCCCAGCGCTGCAAAGTGAGCGCTTAACCCACTGAGCCATCCTGGCTTCCCCATTTTTGGACTTTCTTAAGTATACAATCTTCCCCCTTGCCCACCATCATTTTCTCTTATAGTTCACAGCTAGTTTAGAAATACACAGTTTGGGAAGAATAATTTCTGTATTCATTGAGGGTATTTGAACACTATGTAAACTAAAATTATGTGACAAAAATATAGTTTCAATTTCTTCATATTTCCTTTGAAGAAAAAGCAAGTTTGTTCAGCGAGAACATGGAAGTATCATTTGTTTTTAAACATCTTTCCTGTGTTTAATTTGCAATTCTTTTTCACTTGCCTTTAAAGTTTAATTTTGAATCTATGTGCTAGATGCGTATGACTGTTGGCAAATTATAAACGTGGAAGTATGTGCAGTATTTATGGCTGGTTACAGTAGCATATGAAGAAGTGACTCATCTCTCTTTCTCATTAGGTTAGCGATGCAACTAAGCAAAGGCCAAAGGCTGAGTTCTGTTTTGGTAAGTAGCCACATTTTATATGTTAGCTATTTTAAGTTAGACTAATACAACTGCACTGTATTGTGAAAGAAAACATTCACTGAAAACCACACAACAGAAGCGATCGCTAATGAATTATCCTAAGGCAAAGTCCCTGATACCACGTCCAGGTAAAGAGATAAAACTGCTCCCTTATCCCTGAGACCTGTTTCCTGTGTCCCATCCCCAGTCACTGCTGCCTCCCTCAGCCCAGATCTTTATAGTCATCCCTTCCAATGAGATTCCAGGTCATTTTTAACTTTCTGCCTTGTTTTAGTCTGTATTAAATACGTAAATAATGAAAAGGATTGGGTTTTCAGCTTGTGGGTAATGAGATGTTTACTCTTTGGGGTAACTGAAGGTATCTGCTTAACCTGTTCATCAGACATTTAGTGAATGTCTAATACGTGCTCACTGTGCTTGGTGCTGGGGCTTTGAGAGCAGAAGCCATTGGTGCCCTCAAGACCCTCAGAGGCTGGCTGTCTCATAGATACAGTACAGGTGACTAGTGCACTTACTACAGTCAGTAGGTAACAGAGTGGACAGTCTACCAGAGATGCGCAAAGGAAGAGCTTCAGATCCTTACTGGTGATCTCAGGAGTCCGGGGCGCCGCAGTGAATGTGGAAGCCCTTGATTTGGTGGCCAGCGAACTGGAGAGAAAAGGTGGGAACCTCAGGCAGAGGCGTGCAGGGGAGAAGGGCGTGTTGTGCACAGGGACCTGAGTGGGCAGTGAGGTGGGGATGGCGAGGGATCGGAAGGAAAGCTACGCAGGCCGCGGAATATGTTGACACGTGACTTTTTTTAAACAAATGGTGAGAAATTAAGAGAGCATCTAGAAAGTAGACAAGGTGAAGGAATGCTTTTTATTTACTTATTTTGTATTTATTTTTTATGGTTAAATTTATTGGCATGATATTGGTTGGCAATATAGTTTTCAGGTGTACAGCTCTACATTACATCATCTATGAATTGCATTATGTGCTCACCACCCAGAATCAGCTCTCCTTCCATCCTTTCTTACCAGAGACACACGACTGCCATCAGGTGCACCCCTAACATTCTACGTACAGAACCAACCTGCCCTTTTCAAGCAAAAGAGAATAAAGAACTCAAATATCAATTCTACCCCAAGAAGTGTCTTTAATTTAAAATAGTCCCTTTTGATGTCAGTTGGCCACTCCTAATTTTCGTCCCTTTCAGTGCTGATGT